>JARYGA010054241.1:0-24633 GCA_030545235.1 Helianthus tuberosus
AAGGTGAACGACTAATCAAATACCTAGAGATAGTCAAGGAATTGGCACTCTCTTTTGTTTCTTTTAGTTTGACATAGGTACCTAGGGAAGAGAATGCAGAAGCTGATGCATTGGCCAATCTTGGATCATCATTGAAAATTCCAGAGGACATCAAGATCCCTATCATCCATATTTTGGCTCCTGCTATTGAGGATCACATAGCTATGGAGATAGAAGAGGATTCTGCAGTGGTTCCTAGTGATAGTGCACAGTCTCATTCAGGATCATGGATCCTTCCAATCATGAGATATATACAACATGGAGAGATTCCAACAGGAGAAAACCCCAGGGCTCTCAAAATCAAGGTATCTCAATTTACAATATTAAATAATATGTTATATAAACGATCTCTTGCAGGTCCATATCTAAGGTGCATAGAGGATCCTGAAATTCTAGAAGTCCTAAAGGATTTCCATGAAGGAGATTGTGGAAACCACACTGGGGGCAGGGCATTGTTCTCAAGGATCCTTAGGATAGGATACTATTGGCCTACTATGAATAAGGATGCTATGGATTATGCCAAGAAGTGTGATGCTTGTCAGAGACAAAGCAATATCCTTCATCAACCACCGGAGCCTCTGCATCCTATATCCTCTTCTTGGCCATTCATGAGATGGGGAATGGATATAGTTGGTAAATTGCCCAAAGCACCAGGAGGAAAAGTATTCATGCTTGCTATGACTGATTACTTCTCCAAGTGGATAGAAGCTGAAGCCTTTGCTCAAGTCAGGGAAAAAGAAGTGATATCCTTTATTAAAAGAAACATTATTACTAGATTTGGTATCCCTTCTGAAATCGTTTGTGATAATGGATCCCAATTTATTGGGAGTAGAACTACTAACTTTTGTGACAGCTGGGGGATTAAGATGATAACATCAACACCAGTCCACCCACAAGCTAATGGTCAAGCAGAATCATCCAACAAGATCATCATCAACAATTTGAAGAAGAAGCTTGGATCCAAGAAAGGAAAGTGGGCAGAAGAACTACCTTATGTATTATGGGCTGATAGGACAACTCCCAAGAATGCTACTGGCCAAACTCCATTTTCTTTAGTGTTTGGAGCAGAATCAGTGAACCCTACAGAGATGGTGGTTCCTACTGCAAGAACAAGCATCCGTGATCCTGAAGGAAATGCTGAAAACTTGGTTCAAGATTTGGATACCATAGAAGAACTCAGGGCTTTGGCGAGGATAAGAATGGCTAGTTATCAACAAAGGATGGCTGGAGCCTACAATAAGAATGTCAGGATTAGGAAATTCCAAGTTGGTGACATGGTATTGAGGAAAGCATTTCAGAATACCACCAATCCTGCTGATGGCAAGTTAGCACCAAAGTGGAAAGGTCCCTACCTTATTGAAGCTGAGGCAGGAAAGGGGGCATATCGATTATTAACAATGGAAGGAGATTTGCTACCAAGAGCTTGGAATGCTGTCCACTTAAAGAGATACTTCATGTAGTAAGGATCCAGGATCCTCAACTATTTCCGTGTCTGATGTCCATGAAGGATCCTCAGAGGATAGATGATCCTCACTCTGGTAATGATCTAACTTTAATTTGTTCAGTTCTTTAATTAACCTATTTACAAGGAGAAGGATCCTGGATCCTTTATCCTTCTTTCACTTAGTTCTGAGTTTTGCAGAAGGTTGGTATATCCTTAGCAAAGGATCAATTATCCTTAGAAGTCTCCTAAGTTTTATGGGCTTGTCCCCAGTTTTATGGGCTTGTCCCCAGTTTTTTGGGATAGTCCCCAGTCTTTTGGGCCTGTCCCCAGTTTCGCCAGTAGCGCACGATGATCCTGGTGCAGTTCAAGGCAATGGGACCAGTACCCGCTTTAGGGGCTGACAATTTCATTGTACTGGCTGTATTCAGGATCCTACGTATAATGGTAGACATACCATACATCCGTTCCTAAGGTTTCTAACATTTTCAAGTTAGCTAAGGTTTTGGCATTTTCATGTCACTAAGTTTGGATAGTCGCCAGTGAGGGCCATACTCCAGTTTACACAAGATCCTTTGGGCTTGTCCCCAGTTTTTTGGGCTTGTCCCCAGTTTTTTGGGCTTGTCTCTAGTTTGTTGGGCTTATCCCCAGTTTTTTGGGCTTGTCCCCAGTTGCTAACTCTTCTCTTATATTGGCTTAGTCCCAAGTTATGTTCCATTTCAGGTTTTTGAAGTTAAACAACTAAGGATCCTTGTCCTAACCTTTTATTAAGGTTTGTCTTTTGGTTATCCTGATTTTATATTGAAGATTTAGGATCCTAACTTGGATTCTCAGGTATGATACTTAATCACCTTAATTTTATTCTTTGTTTATCTAAGTGACCCTTATTCTTTGACAACATGATACATGATCCTTAAGTTATGTCACTTTTTTGAATTTTTCGATTATAGGATATTTGATCCTTGATCATATCCTAAACTTTTTGACATAATCTATTAAAATTTTGTTCTTAACTTATGAATTCAAGCAAAGTGTATCATAACAATTGAAAGATAAAGTATTCAAAAAAAATAACAACACATGATAAGCCAAAAGATTAAAACTTTTCTTTATTTAGCAAAAGGTTAACCCTCTAAAGGTTGACAAAATTACCTACCCCAAGCATCTACCAGCAATCCGTGGCCCGTCCGCTGGGGTAGATAAAGGGTGTCCATGATAATAAATTCTAATAAGTGCAGGAATAAAGAGACGGCAGGATCACAATGGCTTCATCCCCCAAACAGAGGATCCCTCCACCATTTGTTATCCTACCTATTGTCTGAAGGATCGGTGATACTTAAACCTAAGAACTATTGTTTAGAGTTATTACAGACCCATCATTGTTAAAAAACATCAACAAGCAAAAAACTACCAAACCATAAAAAAATGGGCTCCGGCCGCGTCTAGATAAATCCATCATCGCCCATTTTTGCAACTCACACCTTCGCTGCATCACCATCACCATCACCCCCAGCCTCTGCATCTTCAGCCTGATCCTTCACCCCGCTGCCACTGGCTTCAATCATCAGGACCTCTCCATCCTCCTCTTCATCGTCAAGCTCAGCCAGCTTAGCCTTCCAACCTTCCTGGTCCCAGGTGGTCCTGTCAAAGCTAGGATCCTCAGCTTCCTTGGCCATCTGCAGCCTGATCTTAAGCATAGCAATGGCGAATCCGGTTAATCTCCGGGTCGGTGAAGCGACAGAGCTCAGATGAAGGATTTTTGACAATCCCTTGGCTTTTTAGGGGACTGTCCTTCTGGTATCCTTGGCAGGGGAGGATCGTAGCTTCATTGTAATATTAAGATTTTGATGAAACGAAAAATCAGATGAAGAGAGAAGGAGAACAGAGATACCTGTTCCGATCTTTGAATGAGGATTTAAAGGGGAGTATCGCTCGAATTTAAATGCAAATCGATCCTTATCTCTAACCTATATATAATGATGATTCTGCAGGTTGTCACTTCGCTGACGCAAGATGTGTAACGGCTAGTCCTGCTCTAACGGCTATATTTACGTAATTTAGTTCGTTGCAGATAAGAGTAAAAATATGACTAATAAAGTTATATTGTATTCCTCATATTTTGGGGCAATTGTTGGGGATAGATTTTTCATAACTAAGGATCACGGATCCTCAAGTGCAGCCAGGATCACGGATCCTCAATTCCGTTTGAATTAAGGATCCTCAGAAGACGTTGCAGGATTAAGGATCCAGGATCCTCATTGTTATCCTTATACTAACGGTTGCTTCCACTATATTTTAAACTTGTTTTGCAGGAGTATACATATTGGACCTAGTCTTGCCGATATTCTTGGGGAATATGCTCTCAATATTCTGCACGTGCATGGCTGGAATGACCGTTTTAGATGTCGTGGGTAGCTTGCACATTTGGCAGAGAATTTGTTATTTAGATTATTTCTATTTTTAAAGGGGATAACAAGCTTGAGTTAGAACAATAAGCTAATTTTAGCAAAAACACACACACTCTCGCAAGCTCTCTGCAACTCAATAGCGATTTCATACATTTTGCACATTAGTGATTCTTGTAACAAGCTTGTTATCATCCCGAGTTATAACAATCATTTGTTTAAATATAGTTGGTGATCGGTAGTTTCCATCACCCGAGGTTTTTTATGCCGGAGATCATCTCTTGATCAAGGGCTTTTTCCTCGTATAAATCCTTGTGTCACTTGTTCATTTCATTTACAAGTTGTTCATACATTTGCTCATTGATTCAAGCATCACACCTCACAACAGAAGATTTGGTTGTATTATCCTAGTCTGATTTTTGACCAAAACACTTATCCCTTCAAAGGTTTAAAGGTATTCACCTTTCTCCTGAATTGGGTTTAAACACCCAGCCTGGAGCGCAAGTTATCCGAGAATAGTTCAAGATAGCAGGACCAGTCCATGTAAAAGTGGCTGACAATTTCGTTATTGTTGGCTATATCCTGGATCCTTAAGGTATATGAGGATTGATCACCCTCTCTCGCGAAAGGGTATTTTCATACTCTCTAAGGTTTAAAGGTTTTCACCTTTCTAAGTCTTGGAGTTTATACACTCCCGCCTGTAGCGCACGAAAACAAGGGTTTATCCCCAGGATACTAAGGGTTTATCCCCAGGATATTAAGGGTTTATTCCTAGTACATTAAGGGTTTATCCCCAGTAAAACTAAAGTTTTTGACAAGATTGCAAAGATATGACAAGTTGTGATTACACACGTTCTTTTGTGGATAAAAAGCTACGAAGTTTAATCACTAAGTGAAAAAATACTCAAGTATGTCATGCACTGATGCAATATCCTGCACAGACAGGGGACATCCATGCCGGGGACATTGCAAAGGATTCAAAGGTTGAGGTTGGAAATTATTACCTAAGTGTTTCTGGTATGATTTATTATTTTTCAAGTCTTGAAAACCTTATCTAAATGATCTAAGTTTTCTAAAAAGCCATATTCAACCAAGTTTTGTCTAACATTTTTATGACAAAAGTATTGAACATTTTATCAGTATCCTGACCAGGATATTTGATCAAGATATTCAGAACATATTTTGCCAAATAAAAACATAACAACAACAGATAAGGCTAAAAGGATAGTTTATTATTAAGGGCCCAAAAGATTGTATTCTTGGTTTCATCTCAAAAAGAGACCCATCCACCAAGAACACAATTAAGTTTTTAAAGCATATTTACATAAACAGTTGAAGGCTTCGTCCTGAAAACACAGGATCCCTCCACCTTCGACTGTCAAACTATTCTACTTGCAGGAAATTAAAATTGTTCTAAGTGCAGGACGACCAGATGATTTAGACCCTACAAAATACAGGAATCATTAAAGACAAACTAACCAGGATACAGGTTCAGTATATGTGTACGGGATACAGGATCTGGATATTTACCTTGTTAGGGAAGGAGGTCATGGGCTCGATGGATTCCATGAAGCCAAGGTCATCATAAGAAAAACCTTCGGTAGCAGCAGCAGAGGGCTTAGAGCTGGTGGCAATAGATGGCTCCTTTTTTTCATTAGGACAGGCTTGGGGTAGCTATTAAGCTCCTCAAGGAATGTTCGAAACAGATATCCTTACCAGACATGTTGGAATGACTAAAAAATATATCCATTGGAATCAGGATATCCAACAGTTATATTTTTTGGGACAATTGTTATGGGTGAAATTCTGAGCCCATATCCTGACACTATATCTTGGTTTTATGATAGCTGATTACGATCAGGATACCGGACCAGGATATTGGTAACATCCTGAGGCAGTATCCTGACTATTACTAACAATTTGCTTGTAAACGTTGGTCACAAGTGACTAACGTTCATGAGGACCAAGTCATCCTGAAGACCCGCTCAAATTGGTTAGGATAAGGACGTTGATGGCGGAAGAATAGCTGTTGTAACGGTCAGCATTAAAGAAAGGCATATTTTATGGGAGTTACGGATGTTGGTCAATGCTATTAACATTGTAACGGTTATAGGAGCTTGAATCCCGGATTTATAATTAATATACACGTGGAGAACGAGTTGAAACAGCCCCCCAACGTTTAGAAGGGAATATTCTCAGTATCCCGGAATAATAGGGGAATATCTCGGATTTTTAGCATAGTTTGTTATTTCTTGTAACTATTATAGGAGTGCCGGATCATAGGAATTCACACACTTTCGAGCTCTCATACTCTTACACTCTCATTTCTAGCTGCAAACACACACTAACACTCACAATTCACAATCACTGTAACACTTAGATTCGATCCAAGCATTATCCTGCATTGTATCCTGGTTATTCAAGCAATAAGAAGAACAAGGCAGTCGACGATTGTCAGCTCCCGAGGTTTTATGCCGGAGATCTGGATTGATCAAGGGCTTTCCTCGTACATATCGTGTCAACCTTTACCTTTTTGCTCATTGTTTGATTATTGATATAGTCTGATATCCTCGGGCTATATCCTGAAACTGTTTTTGTTAACAATTTAACCAACATATTTTTCACTAAGTATTACTAGCACACTAACTCACAAAACTAATTTGATCACTTAATTGCTTCGGTAATTTTTGACCAAAACAAGGGGGTTGCTAGAAGTCGAGAAAAGCAAGAAACGGTTGTTGCCATGCGATCGGAGACGATAGGCAATCTGAAGATCTTCGATGCAAAGATCGGGGACATGAAGGGTTTTGATCAGGTTAAGCATGACGAGTACTCTCCAGACCATAGGCATTGTTTGGGTGAAACAGAGACCGGTGGTTCAAAAAAATTGCATGATAAATTCTGGAAAGGGATATCGAAAGCCAAGAGAAAACGGGTATGACGAAAAGCAAATCCATTATTCAGAAGATACGTCTGATCGGATGCTCCGGTCGAACGGACGAATCACCGCCTTGCCGAAAAAAGCACCGGAAGTTCTCAATGCAGCAATGTCGGCGTTGTCGAAAGAACACACCTCCTTCTCAGGAGCAGGTTTTGGTTAGTAAACGACGAGGTGGACTCGCCGGAATGTGATCTGGTTCTGGTGGCCATCAAAGAACTGAAGCAGATAAAATTTTGAGAGATAAGGGAAGTGGAAGTACCTGAGAATTCTGAGGAGAACGGTTGATTATCAACGAGGAAATGAGAAGATATAGGGGCGAAGTAGATAGCCATCGAGTATAAAGCGCGCTGGAAGTTGCACGCTGTCACTTCAAGCGTCTCTTCATTTTAATTACCTTGAAATATGTGATAAGCTTTAAAATATATCCGTTGGAATTTAGTATCCCAACAGATATATTTTGGGGACAATTGTTATGGGTGGTTTTCTGCTCATATATCCTGGATTATATTCTGACTCTGTTACTTTTGATTGTGATCAGGATACCGGATCAGGATATTGGTAACATCCTGATGCAGTATCCTTGTAATGACTAATTATTCACGTGCAGATTAGTGAAGCTTGATTATAACGGACAAGAGGACTACTTCTCCTGAAGACTCGGACTAGATGGTTGAGAAGGGAACGTTGAAGCCGCAAAGACGGGGTCTCCAACGTTCTAAAGGGAATATTCGGGGCATCCCCCGTTCATAGGATAGTTTGTTATTTCCTTTTGCTATATAAAGGAATGTACGGATCATAGGAACACACAACTTTTTCACGCAGGCGATCTAGATTGATCAAGGGCTTTCCTCGTATATCTCGTGTCACTATTTACTTTTTAGTTCATTGTTTGATTGTTGATATAGCTCGATATCCTGAGTTATATCCTGAAAACTGTTTTTGCAAACATCATACTCAGAATATTTTCAATACACTTTGTTAGCATACTACCTCACTTAACTAATTTGATCACTAAATTGCTTAGGTAATTTTTGACCAAAACAATAACATTTTTAGATATACCTGTCATGTCTTCATGTTTCAAAGCAAAGGTAGTTTTTCTTCTTTTCAAGAAGGATATTAGATCCTGCTCAATACTGTCAAGGATCCCGGATCCTATAAAAATTTTGGATTCAGGATCCTCAGGGTTCAACAGAATATCCTTGGCGTCTTGCTCTCTTGCCTCCACGACGTCCCTTGGTGGATACTTTAATTGCTATGCTTCCCTCGGCTTGGAGGCTGGTTTCATTAAAGAAGTGTAGCATATCTTTACCTCATACTGATCATTCTCTATCTTCATCAGACCCATGGAGTTGGGAGCTTAACACATTGATGATATGTTAAGGGGACTGCCTTAATATCGTGTATCCATGGCCTGCCAAGTATAACATTATAGCAAGATAAGCAATCAATAACACATGATTTTTGAACATAATTCACTCCCTCTATATAAATAGGAAGTTTGATGTTCCCCAATGTATTTTTTGTTTCTCCGCTGAATCCCACAAGGACAGATGATCTTGGAACAATCTCGAATTTAGGGATATTCATTCTTTTGAGGACATCCAACTGGATTATGTTCACCGAGCTTCCCCCGTCAATGAGAATCATGAGAACAAAACGGTTAGAGATAAATAATGTAATGACTAAACCGTTGTGATGAGGATCTTGTATGTCTACGCGGTCATCCTCTAATCGGATATCACTTTCTGCTGTGTAAGAATGGAAGTTCGAACAGGCATGTCCCCATTCTCCATCTTTGTTTCCTTTGCCTGTCTCTTAGCTGCTCAGAATGAAGTCCCACACATATCAGAACCTCCGGAGATGAAGTGGATGGTTTGAGCATCAACTGGCGGTGGAGGAGCTTTTTCAGGAATTTTCTCAGAATCCTGGATCCTTGACTATTTCCTTCCAAGCAACTCCTTCAGGTATCCTTTGCTCAAAAGGTAACCTATCTCCTTCCTTAATGTTATGCACTCATCTGTGAGATGACCGAAATCCTCATGATAAGCACACCATTTCGATTTATCCTTGTTAGCCGCGGACTTCTCATTCTTTCTTGGCCACCTGGACTTGTCACCTAAATTCTGCAAAGCAATGATTAGTTCACTATTATTAGCAGAAAAACAATATTCAGAAATGTGAGGATAATCCTCATCGTCTTCCTCTTGTTCAACTGCATGCACATTCTGGTTGTCATGCTTGGAGTATTGCTTGGATTGATTATTTTTGAAAAGGATCCTTGCTTCTCCTATTTTGATGATCCTGATAACCTGTCTTGGATCCTCTAGTCATCCTCTAATCGGATGAACCTCAAGGCCTTGTTCCTTACTTCATCTAGATTCCTGCAATGTGTCATAACAAGGTCATCATAGAAAGGAGAATCTTTTTGCAATCCCATCTTAAACGCAGTAGCAATATCTGAATTAGGGATTTCTAAGGATTCTCTACTAAATTTAGTAATGTAATCCCTAAGTGATTCGTTACAGCCTTGGGTGATCCTATATAAGTCACTAGTTAACCTTTCAAGAGTTCTACTACAGGAAAATTGATTATTGAACAAGTTAACTAAATGAGAAAATGAAGTAATTGAGTAAGGATGAAGACTTAGCAGCCACTTCAAAGCTGATCCAGTTAGTGTGGATCCGAACCCTTGCAAAGACAGGCTTCCTTTAACCTTTCTGGAATGGGGTTAATCTCCATTCTCTCCCTGTATTGTGCCACATGCTCTTCTGGATCAGTGGTACCATCATATAACTTCTGTTTTGGTCAAAAAATCAGATGAGGATATTGCAACCAAACTCTAGATTACGGGGTATGATGCTTAAAATGTGTAACAATGATGAGGATCACTTTAGTGAAAAATTGCACAAACAACACAAGGGTTTATACGGGGAAAAAGCCCTTGATCAAGAGTTGATCTCCGGCACAAAAAACCCCGGGTGATGGAAACTACCGATCACCAAGCTCAAATAAATGAATTAATGTTTACAACTTCGGATAGTAACGAGCTAGGTACAAGGATCACTACGGTGAAATGTGTAGAAAGTGTATGAAATTGCTAAGTGTTTGAACGAGAGCTTGCATGAGCGTTTGTACGAGTGTGTGTGACTGCAAAAAATGACTCAGTCTTTTCTACTAGCTCGTTACTCCATTTTTAAAATAGAAATAACCACCTAAACTAACTATCCGACTTTCGTGCCAAGCCTCCACGTTCTCCACAACGTCTATTTTTGGTCAAGCACGTGCAGAATAGTTTAGGAATATTCTCCAGGAATGTCGCCAAGACCTGGTCAAGCTCGTCATACCTGCGAGATAGTATAATACATAAGTAAACAATCGTCAGTACGAGGATCCTTAAAGTGATCCATGATCCTGATCCTGAAGCTCTTCTGAGGATCACCACCTGTCACAGAAGTAAGGATCACCAGTTAGGATAACGAATAAGGATCACTAATTGTTAGAAAATCCTCCCCTAACAATTGCCCCCAAAATATAAGGAGTGAAATTGTAAAATTATCGAGTTATGTTTTCTTGATCTTATCCGTAACAAACTAACGGATATATAGCCGTTAAAATAGAACTAGCCGTTGCGATGATGATGTCACGGAAGTGACAATCCTGCAGAATCATAATTATAAATAGAGATATAGATAGGATCATTATGCATTCAAATTCGAAAGAAACTCCCTTTAAATTCTCAGTCGACGATCGATCAGGTATTTCTCTCTCCTCTTTCTTCCTCTCTTACTCTGTTTTTCTTCTTTATCTCCGTCACTTCGAGAATGTTGCTCCGAAGCTCCCCGGGCAAGGATCACAAAAAGGATAGCCCTTTGAAGAGTCAGAAGATCATCAAGGACTCAGTGAACGAGAGGTGTTGCTTTAACGATGCACAAATAGATAACATCCGTCACCGTTTTCCGGCGAATGTCTTTTTCAAACCTTTCGATCCAACTGCCCTGAGCGACTATGTTTCAGAAACATGGGTTGCCTTTCCAGTTACTCCATTTGCTATAGGGTACACCTATCCTTTCCCGGAATTCACACAATCCTTCTTTTCCCTTACCGGCATATCTTACATTCAAGCCATGCCGATGATTTGGAGGGTTTTATACACCCTAGAGAGGATCATCGAGCAGGAAGGCGTTGATTTAGGAATGTCAGAACTGGCGGAACTGTATGATCTTACTACCTTTGGATCCCACCGTTATTTGTTCAAACGAAAACCCAGTGCAGATCATCCTCTTCTCAAAGTCACCAAAAACGACAAAGATTGGAAACGTCGCTTCTTCTTTGTAAGAAGGGATAGCATTTCAGATGGAGAGCATTTACCAAGAACATGGTCCACCCATGGTAGGCCGGAGGATCCTGGGAAGGATCACCAGATGGTCATGTTTTTGTAATAGGATCACTAACCCCTTCTTTGTCTTGTGTCATGCAGCCATCTCTGTTTCACATCTCATCACAACACCCGCAACCAGGGAAAGACTAGCTGCTTTCTGGGGACTCGACCCTGAAACTAGAACTTTTAAGACAATAACCCAAGACTCACAGGAGGTATCCTCAGGCTCTGTCACAATGTCAAGTAAGTATCCTTGTTTAAAATTTAAATAAATAGTTAAATGTATATTAAGAAAAGATACTTATCTTGTTTTGGTTGTGTAGGTGCTGGAAAATCTGCCAAAGCTGCTTCAAGGTTCAGTGTCACCGATCTCACCACTGTCAAATCCTCCAAAAGAAAGGTTCCTACCAGCCCCACAGCTTCAATCCCCAAGGCACCCCTCAAAGGAAAGGGAATCAAGAAAAGAAAGACTTCCGAGGCTGAGGATTTGCAGGGTCTGCCCTTAATTCGCCACCAGTTCCTCGAGTACTTTAATGATGTAATGATTACTGTCTCTGCTCGTATATCCTGCTATCATATCCTGCTGATCTAAGGATCACTTGGTCTTGAACTGCTTTATCCTTTTCTTTTGCAGAAATTTGCTGAGATTGAGGATTACGTAGGCCACGTTGAGGATCAAGATAAAAAGATTGCCGACCTCCAGCAGGTTGCCGTGCTCAATGATCTTGCACTTGCTGATCTTCAGAAGGAACTCCAGGATACCAAACAGAAGATGGCTAAGGTGCTGGTTAACTTTGACTATGAAAGGCAGGAGATCACAGATGATGCTAAAGTTTCTGCCGCCATAGCAATGTACAAAACCAAGCTTCAAATGGCCTTGGAAGCTCAGGATCCTGCCTTTGACAAAAGTAGCTGGGAAATTGAAGAATGGAAGGCAAGGCTGGCTGAATTGGGTGATGAAGAGGAGGCTGGAGAGATCTTGACAATCGAGGCTAGTAGCAAGGATGAAGCTGGTGAAGCAAGTGGAGCCGGAGGTGGTGATGCAGCGAAGGTTTAGGCTGCTTGATTGGGCAATGATGGATATTTCTAGACGTAGCCGGAGCCCAATTTTTTAAGTTTGATAGTTTGTTTTGGTGATGGTGTTTTTTGTTGAACAATGATGGGTTGTACTAAACAATAGGTTTTTAGGATTAAGGGTCATGTATGATCCTTTGGACAATAGGCAGGATTGCAATTGGTGGAGGGATCCTCTGTTTGGGGGATGAAGCCATTGTGATCCTGCCGCCTTTATATTCCTGCACTATCTTTGAACTCATTATCATGGACACCCTTTACCTACCCCAGCGGACGGGCCACGTTTTGCTGGTAGATGCTCGGGTAGGTAATTTTGACAACCTTTAAAGGGTTAGCCTTATGTTGATAAATAAAAACTTAACCTTTTGTCGCTTATCTTGTGTTGTTATACTTTTTACTATCTTCCTTTCCAACTGTTGTAATGTTCATTCTGTTTATAATTATCAAGCCTTGAAAATTATTCAAAAAGCTTAGGATATGATCAGGATCACATATCCCATAACCGATAAGTTCTAAAAAGTGATACAATTTAAAAATCATAAGTTCAGTTGTCAAGTATGGGGGTTATTTAAAAGAATAATAAATAAGATCAAAAGAGTTAAGGATCATACCTGAGGATCCAAGTTAGAATCCTAACCATTATAAGGATAACTATAAAATAAACCTTAGAGTGAAGTAAGGATCAAGGATCCTTAGCTGCCTATCTTCAAGGACCTGAAATAGAGCATAACTTGGGACTAAGCCAATATAAGAAAAGAGTTAGCAACTGGGGACAAGCCCAAGGATAACTGGGGACAAGCCCAAGGATAACTGGGGACAAGCCCAAGGATAACTGGGGACAAGCCCAAGGATCGTATGCAAACTGGAGTATGGCCCTAACTGGCGACTATCCAAACTTAGTGACATGAAGATGCCAAAACCTTTGCTAACGTGAAAACGTTAGAAACCTTAGCTAACGTGAAAACGTTAGAAACCTTATGAACGGATGTATGGTACGTCTACCATTATACGTAGGATCCTAAGCATAGCCAGAACAATGGGATTATCAGCCCCTAGAACGAGTACTGGTCCCAAAGCCTTGAACTACACCAGGATCATCGTGCGCTACAGGCGGAATCTGGGGACAAGCCCGAATAACTGGGGTTAAACCCAAAAGACGGATCGCTTCTATGGATAACCAACGTTATGCTAAGGATACCTGAACTTTCAAAACTTAAACTCACGTGAGAGATGGATAAAGGATACATGATCCTTATCCTTATAAGAGAAAATAATGAAATGAAATAGCTCAAGTTTAGGATATTACCTAAGTAAGGATCACCGATACTTTGAGGATCCTTTAAGGATATCCCTATTATGAGGATCATCTATGCCATGAGGATCCTACTCATATGAAATATTTCTTCAAATGGACAGCATTCCAAGCTCTTGGTAGCAAGTCACCTTCCATGGTTAGCAATCTATATGCCCCCTTTCCTGCTTCAGCTTCAATCAAATAAGGGCCTTCCCATTTTGGAGCCAACTTTCCATCCGCAGGATTGGTGGTATTCTGAAATGCTTTCCTTAATACCATGTCTCCAACTTGAAACCTTCTGATCCTGACATTTTTGTTGTAAGCACCAGCCATTCTTTGTTGATAACTGGCCATCCTTATCCTGGCCATATCCCTGATTTCTTCAATAGTATCCAGGTCTTGAGCCAAGTTTTCATCATTTTCCTCAGGATCACGGGTACTTGTTCTTGCAGTTGGAACCACCATTTCTGTTGGGATCACTGATTCTGCCCCAAATACCAAAGAGAATGGTGTTTGACCAGTAGCATTCTTGGGGGTTGTCCTATCAGCCCAAAGCACATAGGGTAGTTCTTCTGCCCATTTCCCTTTCTTGGATCCAAGCTTTTTCTTTAAATTGTTGATGATGATCTTGTTGGATGATTCTGCCTAACCATTAGCTTGTGGGTGGACTGGTGTTGATGTTATCATCCTAATCCCCCAGCTGTCACAAAAGTTAGTGGTTCTGCCCCCAATAAATTGGGAACCATTATCACATATAATCTCAGAAGGAATTCCAAATCTAGTTATAATATTTCTTTTAATGAAGGATATAACTTCCTTTTCTCTGACTTGGGCAAAAGCTTCGGCCTCTATCCACTTGGAGAAGTAATCAGTCATAGCAAGCATGAATACTTTTCCACCAGGTGCCTTAGGGAGCTTACCAACTATATCCACACCCCATCTCATAAATGGCCAAGAGGAGGATATGGGATGTAACAATTCAGCTGGTTGATGAAGGATATTGCTGTGTCTCTGACAAGGATCACATCTTTTAGCATACTCCACAGCATCTCTTTTCATGGTTGGCCAGTAGTACCCTGTCCTCAGGATCCTTGAGAATAATGCCCTGCCCCCAGTGTGGTTTCCACAATCTCCTTCATGGAAGTCTTTTAAAACTTCTTGGACTTCAGGATCCTCAATGCATCTCAAGTATGGTCCTGCAAGAGATCGTCTATACAACATACTATTTATAATTGTAAATTGAGATACCTTAGATTTGAAAGTCCTAGGGTTTTCTCCTGTAGGAATCTCTCCATGTTGTAAGTATCTCATAATTGGTGAGATCCATGATCTTGATCCTGAATGAGATTGAGTATCCTCACTAGGGATAACCGCAGAATCATTTCCTATCTCCATAGCCACGTGATCCTCAATAGCCGGGATCAGGATATGTATAATAGGGATCTTGATATCCTCCGGGATCTTCAAGGAAGATCCTAAGTTAGCCAATGCATCAGCCTCTGTATTTTCTTCCCTTGGTACCTGTGTCAAACTGAAGGAAACAAAGGAGAGTGCCAAATTTTTGACTATCTCTAAATATTTGGTTAGTTTTTCACCTTTAACAGCGTAGGATCCATTAAAGTGGTTTGTAATTAACAATGAATCTACATGTACCTCAAGATACCTGATCCCCATATGCTTTGCAATTTGCAAACCAGCAATTAAGGCTTCATATTCAGCCTCATTATTAGTGGTTTGGAACTCACAAGCTATAGAGTGGGGTATTATGTCCCCCTGTGGCGATTTTAGTAGTATTCCAAGCCCTGTGCCTTTGACATTTGAGGATCCATCAGTGTGGAGTATCCAAGGATCTTTGGTCTCCTCTAGCTGCTGGACTTCTAACTCAGCTTCTTCTTGTAAATCACTACTGAAATCAGCCACAAAGTCAGCTAATGCTTGGGATTTGATGGCTGTCCTAGGCTCATATCTCATATCATACGCACTCAGCTTCACTGCCCACTTAGCCATCCTTCCTGACATCTCTGGTTTCCTGAGGACATTCTTAATTGGAAAATTAGTTTTAACGATAATAATATGAGTCTCAAAATAGTGTCTTAGCTTAGTAGATGCCATTATTAATGCAAGAATAAGTTTTTCAAGGTGTGAATACCTGGATTCGGCATCAAGTAAACTTTTACTTACATAATAGACAGGATGTTGTGTACCTTCATGATCCTTAACAAGGACCGCACTTACTGCTTTTGAGGATACTGCAAGATACAAGGATAGCACATCGCCTTTTTCTGGCTTCATCAAGGCTGGGGCTGAGGATAGGTAATCTTTGAGGGCTCTTAAAGCATTTTCATGCTTCTCAGTCCACTCAAATTTCTTGTTCTTCCTTAGGATATCATAGAATTCTTTGCACTTCTCTGAGGATTTGGATATAAATCTGTTCAAAGCTGCTATCCTGCCTGTTAGCCTTTGAACATCCTTAGCATTGGCCGGAGATTTGATGTTCACTATTGCTTTGATTTGTTCCGGGCTAGCTTCAATGCCTCTTTTAGTCACCATGTATCCTAAGAATTTACCTGCTTTAACACCAAAATGACATTTTGAAGGATTAAGCTTCATATTATATTTGTCAAGGATATCAAATGCTTCCTCCAAATCCTTTAGGTGATCCTCAGCTCTTATGGATTTTACCACCATATCATCTATGTAAACCTCCATAGTTTGTCCGATCTGTTCCTTGAACATCATATTCACCAGCCTTTGATACGTTGCACCTGCATTCCTCAATCCGAACGGCATAGCAATATAGCAATATATACCAGTTGGAGTCATGAAGGCTGTATCCTCTTGGTCGGATGGTTCCATTTGGAT
The DNA here is from genome assembly GCA_030545235.1 of Helianthus tuberosus. Classification (NCBI taxonomy): domain Eukaryota; kingdom Viridiplantae; phylum Streptophyta; class Magnoliopsida; order Asterales; family Asteraceae; genus Helianthus; species Helianthus tuberosus. The sequence continues at coordinate 16,438 of JARYGA010054241.1, forward strand.
TTGTTGAAATCCAGATGAAGCATCCATAAAAGTTAACAGTTCATGACCCGCGGTTGCATCCACCATGGAGTCAATGTGGGGTAAAGGGAAAGGATCCTTGGGACATGCCTTATTTAGATCGGTAAAATCGACACATACCCTCCACTTTCCGTTTTTCTTTTGAACAACAACCACATTGGCCAACCATCTTGGATACTTGACCTCTCTAATCATACCTGCCCGGAGCAATTTCTCTACTTCTTCCTGGATAATGGCATTCCTTTCCGGTGCAAACTTTCTTCTCCTTTGATGGATTGGTCTGAAGGATCTGTCGATGCCGAGTTTGTGAGTGATAACATATTTGGATATACCAGTCATGTCTTCATGTTTCCATGCAAAGGTGGGTCTTTCTCCTTTTGAGGAAGGATACGAGGTCTTCTTTCATTTCGCTAAGGATCCCTGATCCGATATAGATTTTGGATTCAGGATCATCAGGATCCATGAGGATTTCTACCACATCCTGCTCTCTTGCCTCCAAGACATCCCTTGGAGGATACTTTGATTGCTATTGCTCCCTTGACTTCGAGGCTGGTTTCATTGATGAAGTGTAGCAATTCTTAGCCTCCTGCTGATCACTATCAATCTTCACTATTCCCCAAGGACTAGGGAGCTTCACACGTTGATGGTAAGTGGATGGGACTGCTTTCATATCGTGTATCCAGGGCCTGCCAAGGATAACATTACAACAAGATAAACAGTCAATAACACAAAATTTTTGATAAGAATGTAGGCCTTCAATGTATATTGGGAGTTTAATGTCCCCCAGGGTATTCTTAGTTTCTCCACTAAATCCCACGAGCACAGAGGATCTTGGTATGATCTCTGATTCAGGAATACCCATCTTCTTTAGGACATCAAGCTGGATAATATTTACTGAACTTCCTCCGTCTATAAGGATCCTGCGGACAAAATGGTTAGATATGAAAAGAGTAATAACTAAACCATCATGATGAGGATCCTGGATATCAACACGATCCTCTTCATCAAAGGTTATGACTTTCCCTTCCGAGACACTTGATGTTCGAACAGGTCTTTCTCCGTTATCCATTTTAGTTTCCTTTGCATGCCTTTTAGCTGCTGAGAAGGATGTGCCACAAATGTCTGATCCTCCAGAAATGAAGTTTATCACTTGTGCATCCGCTGGAGGGGCTGGAGCCTTTTCAGGGATCCTTTCAGGATCCTGAGTTCTTGACTTTTTTCTTCCCAACAATCCTTTTAGATGCCCCTTGCTCAACAAGTATCCAATTTCCTTTCTTAGTGCAATGCACTCTTCTGTGAGGTGCCCAAAATCTTCATGGTATGCACACCACTTTGATTTATCCTTAGTTGCAGCTGGCCTATCATTTTTCCTGGGCCATCTAGCTTTATCACCTAGACTCTGCATCGCAAGGATTAGTTCATTATTATCAACACTAAAACAATATTCAGAAATTGGAGGATAATCCTCATCATCCTCCTCTTGATCAATAGAATGCACGTTCTGGTTATCAGATCTATTGTAGGATCTGAACTTGTTGTTCCTGAATGAGGATCCTTGCTTATCCTGCTTTGAGGATCCTGCTAACCTCTCCTGGATCCTCTTGTCGTCCTCTAGCCGGATGTACCTAAGGGCCCGGGTTCTTACCTCATCTAGGTTCCTGCATGGTGTCATAACAAGATCATCATAAAATAACGAATCCCTAAGCAACCCCATTTTAAAGGCCTCAACAGCCGTGGCTATATCTAAGTTGGGAATGTCTAAGGATTCTTTACTGAATTTGGTAATGTAATCCCTTAATGATTCATTATGACCCTGGGTTATCCTATATAAATCACTAGTTAATCGTTCAAATTTTCTACTACAGGAAAACTGATTATTAAACAAGTTAACTAGGTTAGCAAATGAGGTAATAGAATAGGGAGGAAGACTTAGCAGCCATTTGAGAGCTGATCCAGTAAGAGTGGATCCGAATCCTTTGCACAGGCATGCTTCCTTTAACCTTTCTGGGATTGGATTGATCTCCATCCTCTCCCTGTATTGTGCTATGTGTTCTTCAGGATCTGTTGAGCCATCATACAGTTTCATTGTAGGCACATGGAACCTCTTGGGTATCTCAGCATCACAGATTGGTGGTGCAAAACGAGATATCTTATGGCTCCCATCTGCAATCTCTGGGATAGGTTTGACTACTCCCGGGACACTTGATATCATATCCTTTAGCTTTTGCAATTCTCTAGCCATGGCATGATTGATACCTGGATCCTGCATAAGACCTTGGTTAGTAGTATAAGAATTGTTAAAAGTGTTACCTCCCATTGGATTCAAGTTAGGAAGAATGGATGTTAATCCATATTGTTGAGGCTCTGGAATGATCGAGGGACCAGCAGAAGCATTAGTCTGCATTGGAATAAAATCTCCCTGATGGACATCTGAACTTCCTGTTTGCACACTCCTTAAGGATCCTGGCATCTGGAAGGGTCCCTGGAACTGGGATGATCTTGGAATGAAGGAGGATCCTTGAACCTGGGATGATCCTGGAACGAAGGAGGATCCTTGGATCTGGGATGATCCTGAAACGAAGGAGGATCCTTGGACCTGGGATGATCCTGGAACGAAGGAGGATCCTTGGATCTGGGATGATCCTGGAACGAAGGAGGATCCTTGAGCCTGGGATGATCCTGGAACGAAGGAGGATCCTTGAGCCTGGGATGATCCTGGAACGAAGGAGGATCCTTGAAAATGCTGCATCCCTGAATATCCTCCTGAATTCGTAAGGGATCCCATATGCTGAGGGTAGGATCCCGCTGGCTGGAAATATGAACCTGATGCCTGGGTTGTTGTTGTTGTTCTGTAGTGCACTCCTTTTGGTCCACCCACATATTGAATGTCTGGAGCCGCTGATGTCTGAGAAGTAATCACTGGAGTATCAAAATTCAAGGATTTCGGCACCAGTGGGGAATGATCCTCTGCCGATCTCTTTTGTTTCTTGATGTCTCCGATTTCTCTAAGGATTTTTTCATTGGTCTTGTCCTGCTGCTGGATATGGTCTTTCATCTGCAAAATCAGAGTAAACAAGTCACTAGTAGTAGGAGTGTAAGAAGCAGAAGAAGTTGGAGGTTTTGAGAAAATGGGAGTTGGTTTCTTCGCAGCATTCTCAGTATTCTTCTGGGATCCAGAAGGTGGTGGAGGCAAAGGAGGGACGCCTTGTGAAGAAGTGAATGAGGGCATCAAGTTTGAAGCACTCTTCGCTGAAGAAGCCATTTGCTTGGTTGTAATGAACCGGAATGAGCACAGAAATGCGTATTCTTCTAAGGACAAAGCACCAACAGCCCCACGGTGGGCGCCAAATTGTTTTGGTCAAAAAATCAGATGAGGATATTGCAACCAAACTCTAGATTACGGGGTATGATGCTTAAAATGTGTAACAATGATGAGGATCACTTTAGTGAAAAATTGCACAAACAACACAAGGGTTTATACGGGGAAAAAGCCCTTGATCAAGAGTTGATCTCCGGCACAAAAAACCCCGGGTGATGGAAACTACCGATCACCAAGCTCAAATAAATGAATTAATGTTTACAACTTTGGATAGTAACGAGCTAGGTACAAGGATCACTACGGTGAAATGTGTAGAAAGTGTATGAAATTGCTAAGTGTTTGAACGAGAGCTTGCATGAGCGTTTGTACGAGTGTGTGTGACTGCAAAAAATGACTCAGTCTTTTCTACTAGCTCGTTACTCCATTTTTAAAATAGAAATAACCACCTAAACTAACTATCCGACTTTCGTGCCAAGCCTCCACGTTCTCCACAACGTCTATTTTTGGTCAAGCACGTGCAGAATAGTTTAGGAATATTCTCCAGGAATGTCGCCAAGACCTGGTCAAGCTCGTCATACCTGCGAGATAGTATAATACATAAGTAAACAATCGTCAGTACGAGGATCCTTAAAGTGATCCATGATCCTGATCCTGAAGCTCTTCTGAGGATCACCACCTGTCACAGAAGTAAGGATCACCAGTTAGGATAACGAATAAGGATCACTAATTGTTAGAAAATCCTCCCCTAACAACTTCATGTTGGGGGTCTAAAAACGCTTTGGTACCTCAACATTGTATATGGGAGGTGCAAAGCGAGACACTTTATGACTTCCATCTGGAATCTCAGGAATGGGTTTGATCACTTCCGGGACGCTGGATATCATATCCTTGAGTTTTTGTAACTCTGTGGCCATGGCTTGGTTGATCCCTGCATCCTGCAAGAAACCATAGTTAGCATCAAAAGATGTATTGAAATTGTTACCTCCTGATTGATTTGAAATCGTATCCCAGAAGTGTATCTAGGATAAGACATGTCTAGTGCAATAGTAGGACCAGATGAAACAATGGTCTGCATAGGGATGAAATCCCCTTCATGTTTTTCAAAACTTTTAGATGGCTGACTCCTCGAGGATCCTTGATCCTGAAAGATGTTGGATCCAGAATACATGGGTATAGAAGGCCTTGAAGGATAATCCATGGATCCTTGAACTTGAGATGAGGATCCTTATTGCTGGAAGTAGGATCTATGAGGTAGGTACATTCCCTGTGACCCTCCGGGTTGGTAGAAGGATCCTTGAGGCTGAGCTGACTCCAGTGATCCTTGCCGAAGGATAGATGATCCTTGAGGCTGCGTCATTGCTAGCGATCCATGCTGAAGGTTGGAGGATCCTTGAATCTGGACATTGGATCCTTTGGAAAATTGGATTGTTGATGATGGAGTAGCAAAATTCAGCGACCTGGACATCAGTGGAGACTGATCTTCTATTGGTCTCTTTTGCTTCTTGATTTCATCAATCTCTCAAGGATCCTTTGATTAGTTTCGTCTTGCAGTTGCATGTATCCTCTCATCTGGAAAATCAAAGTATAAAGATCACTGTTAGTAGGTGTAGAGGAAGAAACAACAGTTGGTTTTGTGAAAACGGGGGTTGTCTTCTTCGGAGCATTCTCAGCATTCTTCTGGAGTGCAGGGGGAAGATGATGCAATGGTGGAATACCCTATGATGAGGTAACCGCCGACATGGAACTTGAAGTAGTTTTTCCCTGAGAAGCCATGTGCTTGAAGGTAATACACAAAAATGAATGAAATGAACAAAATTTTTAGAATTGAAGCACCAATTGCCCCACGGTGGGCACCAAACTGTTTTGGTCAAAAATCACACAAGGATAATGTAACCAAATCTGATTTTTATGAGGTTGGATGCTTGGTTAGATGAACAAATGTGTGAACAAGTATGAAATGTAAACAACGATGAACACAGGGATTTATACGAGGAAAAAGCCCTTGATCTTTATGAGATCTCCGGCATAAAAAACCTCGGGTGATGGAAACTACCGATCACCAAATGTATTGCACAAAAAAGGTTACAGCTTTGGATGATATTGAGCTTGTTACAATGATTTCTAGTGTGTGTGTGTGTGTTTGAGAGCGAGTAGCAGAGGTGTTGTGTCGAAAAAAGATGTGTTCTATGAGCTCAATACCCCCTAAAATAAATAAGCTAACAAAAAGTCCTTTTTTTCTAAGAAGATCATGTCCACTCTCATATTCTTTAGTGGAATTAGCACATGCAACATAAAGAATGAATATTCCCCGAAATTCCAGCTAAGATTTAGTCCGCTGCGTCCATTATCTGCATATAAACATAAAAAACGTGACAATTGTTAGAAATCAATCATAAGTAATGTTAAGGATCCTTGGTCCTCCGAGTTCCTGCACCATCCGCTAAGGATAAGTGATCCAGGCTACGCTTCAGGATACATGATTCATAACTATAAAAATCTATTCCCTAACAGGCATTATTCCCACTACGCCACTTTTGCAATAACGCCCAATAATGCCCCCATGCTGACTGTACTGCCACATGGCAGAAAACGCCCCAAGGTGGGGTCATTATTCATTTAACGACTACGCATGGTCTAATAACCATTTCCTAAAATATGCAGAAATCACACAAATAGATGCAATGTAAATGTTCGAAAACCACATGACCTATATGGCAGTGAGGTGATAGAAGTTAAGGTTTTTAATTAATCTAATACACGTAACCTTACTCTTGATTTTGTTTTTAAAAAAATAATTTAAAATTTAAAACCTTACTCTTAGTCATTGTCATATGTTATTATTTTGTTTTAAAAAAAATAATTTAAAATTTAAAATGATGTATCATTTATTTCACTTTGTTTGTATCTGTCAACAAAGACAAAGCCTAATCGGCACAGATTGCGGGTGTAGGCCGAGACAATTAGCCCGGTATTATGAATTTATGCTAGCTATATATTGTACTAGGTTTGAATCCGGTGTATTACACGGGCTGTATAAATGTCTTCTCGTTAATAGAAAAATTGGATTACCCAGTGAATTAAAATAGCAACGGTGAAACCTTTTTGGACCCACGAATAAAAATGAAATCTTTGGACAAAACCGGTAAAATAACTGAAATCACAAAGACTAAAATGGCATTTAACTCAACATATAATATAAAGATTGTTACTTATCTTGAAATATAGCTTACTCTTAAAAAATATAGCTTACTCTTAAAAAGTAAAACGAATTAATTTTTTGAATTTCTTATTTCAAATTTGTGTTCACATATCCGTTAAATAGTATTTTCAAATAGAAAAATATTTATGTCTAAAATTATTATTATTATTAGAGTTAATTACATAGTTAGTCCCTGTGGTTTGTCCAAAGTAACATACTTAGGTACTAATAGTTTAAAATCACATTCTAGGGTATTAACTTTTCATTTTGTAACATTTGGAGGTATTAATGTTATTTAGAGGTTTAAAATCACATTCTATTAGTACCTAAGTATGTTATTTTGTGCAAACCATAGGGACTAACTATGTTAATACCCTATAAGTTAATACCTTCAAACGTTACAAAATGAAAAGTTAATACCCTAGAAGGTGATTTTAAATTATTAGTATCTGATTATGTCATTTTGTGCAAACCACATGGACTAACTATGTAATTAACTCTATTTATTATTATTATTATTATTTAATATAAAAGGTAAATAGGAAAATAAGATGAGAAAGCACCAAAGAGTGACATGTGTCCATAAAAGATTTTCATTTATTAGTATAGGAAGATGTCTAAAAACCATTTAACTTTATATTATATAATAAATATTTGTTTTATGACATGTCGGTGAAATATCTAGCAAATCTAGCAAGTAAAAGGTGTTGTTTTCTTACTATATATATCCAAGTGTTTATTGTTTGATTAAAAATACTGAGCTTCATACCAAACCAGATTTGAATTCGAACATCATATCATTTAAACCAAATTTTGAATTTGATTTTCGAAATAAATTCGAATTTGTGAATATGAGAACTCGAAAAGTAAATGTCGTTTTTTATTATTGTATGTGAATACATATATTTTCATCATAATTCTGTTTATTCGAATCAAACCGTCTCAAATTCGATTAGAATTCGTCTTCGAAAAACTCAACATTCAAATAAACCCATTCAAACCCATAGACGTTTGATAAGCACCTTACATTAACATTAACATTAACACTTGTTACTTTTCATCAGGATTTTCAAAACATAGCATTTTTAAGTGAGCTAAACTAGTAAACTTCACACGTTTGTAGCATTATAATTCACGAATACAAGGATAAATAAATTGTTTTGAGGATTTATTTACAGGATAAATAAATATTAAGTTTTGTAAACTGGGAAAACAAGGGGCCATGTCAGGTGGTCCAAGATGTCTGTATTGTTTGGTACATATCGACATTAATGAAATTAATTGCACATTCACCAAACGTGAGTGCCCTAGTTCTTATGCGTCTATTCCCTTTCCTGTTCACATTTTAATAATTTGAAGCTTTTTTTTTTTAAATAAAAAGCGTGAGTGGTTATTTTTTTTTAATAGAAGGCGATTTCATATAGATAAACAGTAAAACCACAACCTTAGCAAGATGCTAAGGCCATGTGTAGTCATAACGCCCCTTTGTGGGCGTTATGCGACACGTGGCGCGCCACGTCAGCGTGGGGCGTTATGGGGCCTTATGCATTTTAAGCCTGTAGTCATAAAGCCCCCGTCTAATCATTACTCAATTATTAATTTCTAATTTTTTATAATTATTTTCTAACTTTATAAAATTAAAATTCATTTCATTAAATTA
>JARYGA010054242.1:0-27683 GCA_030545235.1 Helianthus tuberosus
CCACTCCCGCCGCATCGCGCGGGTAAGTGACTAGTATATATATATATATATATATGTGTGTGTGTGTGTATGAGCTTTGAGCTTGATTTTTTGATAAGTACATGTTTAGGTTGTTGCTTGTTCTTGAATGATAGTTAAAATACAAGTTTTGATGATTTGTGTAAGACATGATAAATGTTCAATTACATCAGCAAATAAACATGAATAAATCACATGTTTGATGCATCTAAACTCATATGAAATGATAGTGATAGGATAAGTGTGCTTTAGGCACTTGTACATGAGAATACATGTTGATTTAAAGCTCAAGAAGTGATAAAAAAAATGGTTGTATGACAAAAGTGTTTTAGAACAGATAATAAACACTAAAAATAAAATTATTTGGTATATTATAATGGCATGAAACTTTGACATAGGTTTGATAGCTTCGCATGTTATACATATAGCTTAAAAAGTGGTATAATATGTGAAATTTGCATGATTTATGTGCTTTATGTGAGACCTGCACTATCATGAGTATAACCACTATTTTATTCAGAAAATAACATGGGTTATGTTAAAATATCTAGTCATTTCGATTTGGGATGGTTAGGGTAACGTTTGATGCAAAACTATGCGGTAAAATGGTTAAAAATCAGCTTTTCGGAGGATTTTTATAAAACTGTTTTAGATCAGTATGTAAACTGATATTTTTGATATAAAAATAAGTATTTTAACTTATATTAATTTTACTTGGTGTTTGGTTAGTCATACGTGTCTTCCGGCGCCCAAAAATGTTACCGAATCGCTAAAATAAGTGTTTTTCGACATACACTATAATGGGTTGTTCATGGGTAAATTTTATTTGTTACAATGTGTTATGTGTTTTATAATATGTGTATGATGACATGATAATACTTGACAAGATTATGTGTATTACGCTTGAGTATATATATACAAATACACCAAAATAATCAAAAATAATAACTTTTCGAGAAATCTCAAAGTTATGTGAAAATTCTAAGTATCGGAGAAACTTATGTATTTTGTGGGTTTTGATTATTAAATCATTCTTATTTAATTTAGGACGAATAAACAATTTGAGGGTTTTTGATTATTAAATCATTCTTATTTAGGACGAATCCCAAAGGTGAGTACATAGATCCCCTCTTTTTACTGTTTTCGATTGTTTTGGGGTGATTCATATGTATCAAAACGATTTTGATATTTTAACGGGGATTTCAAAAACGATTAAGATGGTTTATACTAAATTAACAACGATTTCGACGATGTGAACAGACTTGTTGGTTGTAGTTACATAACGAATGACATTCATTAATTTTGGCCGAACCGAGCAGTATTAGGTTATGGTACCATAGGATCTGACAAATCCCGTTATCAGACTGCACCCATGGTTATGTGTGGGTTAGGTGGGTAACGACTGAATCTGATGATTGTTAACTTACCCTTTGGTGGTTTGTTAATACGAGTTGAACGATGGACGAGTTACGAAGGTTTGAATGTTATAAGCGAGGCGACCAAAAGTTAGTTTTCACAATTAAAACAAGAATGATTTTGAACGATAGAATGATTATGAACGATTTAAACAAATGAACGATGATCTATAACGAGAACGAGTTAAACAATGCCACACAATGATGTTTACGAAACTATATAAACCATACGAGTTTTATTACAAGAACGATTTATGATTTGGTTTACATAAACAAATGTTTTGGGTTAAGATTCATGGCATCGAGGTTTATAAATTATAACCAATCTGTTTTGACTTGGTTATTCATTTTACAAAACAAGGTTTCTAATATCGATTAACGAAGTTGTACGAGACATTTCAACATGTAAACGAGCCATGAATCTGACACTCACACAAAAACTATGTGCTCGCCAGCATTTCTTTGCTGACTTTGTTTTTACATATGTTTCAAGTGATGTTGCTTGATGTTTGAATGCTAGGATGCATGAGTCACATAGGATCTGGACGAGATCTTAGTGACGTAATAACAACGATAGTCGATATATAACATGTTTGTTTCATGCTAAAACAATGTTAATTACTTAATGAATAAATAAAACGAAAGCCTTTTGTATCCATGGTTGTGAAACGATAATTCTGTTACAACACTCCCCGACGTTTCCACCACGATTTGTTGTTTTACGTGGTCGGGGTGTGACAGAAGAGTTGGTATCAAAGCCAATGGTTATAGGGAATTAGGTTATTAGTAATGTTTTGACCTAGACTATAACTTTCTAGGACCCCAACGCAAGTTGATTTGCGTTTAGAATTTTAAAAACAAAACCGTCACCTACCCATATGTGATAACCACAACGAGGACACAAAATCCGAATCTGCTTCGAAAATTAATCATCCGTTCTAGGATGATTGATTACTAGGTTTTGAACCCTCTGTTGTAAGGTTTTGAACCCTTCCAGTTTGACTCATTTTTGGCTTAGTGCCTTCTGAGTTTTCAAAATCTCGTCAAAGTTTAGGTCTAAATAATGTGAACACGTGCAAACTGGAAGAGTGAATGCCTGTACCCTGAGTTTTCTGTCTAAGGCTAGAGTATTCGTACAAATCCACATAAACGGACAAGTCACTCTTACCTGGGAACTCTTGGGGTGAGTGTTCACTTATAGGCGAGCATGTCTTCGCGATACATTATTTTGATTCATTACTTTGATTAGTCACTGCGTGTCGTTTGTTTGTTCGAGGTAACGAACAAATGATCGCCTTTCTTATGTTTTGTCGATATTTTCAATACCTCTTTTGTTTTTCCTAAATTATCGACCTCACTCGTTTCTCATATTTCCTTGTTAGACAATGCCTCCTTGACGTGATGCACAATCTTTTACTGCTGAAGAAGTCGCAACCCTTGTCTCTCAGCAAATGGCTGCTGTGCTTCCAGGCGTTGTGACCCAAATCCATGAGCTATACAACAACAATAATAATAACAATGCACAATGTAATTTAAAGAATTTCAATTCTGCTAAGCCGCTAAAGTTTTCTGGGTCGCAAGGAGCAACTACGCTCCTTCAATGGTTCGAAAGTATCGAGAGCACATTCAGACATGTGCAATGTCCGGATGGACGTAAGGTTGAATTTGCATCAAGTGTGTTTGATAAGCGTGTTCTTACGTGGTAGAACGGAGTGATGCGCGATAGGGGTGCCGAAGTGGCAATGGCACAAAAATGGGTAGAGCTTCGAGCTCTCATGATGAAAGAGTTCTGTTCCCGTCACGAAATTCGAGCTTTGGAACGAGAGTTTGACGATCTAAAGCAAGATGGGGGAGAACACCGTGCGTATATGGATCGATTTGGGGAACTCAGTCTTTTGTGTCCTACTATGGTTACCCCGTTGGAGAAAGCGATAGGGAGGTATATCAATGGGTTACCCGATTCCATACAGGATATTGTGACTGGCGTTAATCCTACTACTGTTCGTCACGTGATCGAGTTATCTGCTACCCTGACTAAGTCGCAGGTCAGGAAGGGTAAACTTACCTACAAGGGTGATAAGAAGAAGTCGACCGAATCTATCAAGGATAAGGGTAAGGGTAAGAAAGGTGAGTCATCGAAGAAGTCAAGAAATCGAAAGGGTGCTCAGAACTTTGCAGTTACTGCTCAGAACCCTCAGAACCCACCAGCTCAACCACCTGCGAAGAAAGCGTATGCAGGTACCGCACCTCATTGTGCTCGCTGCAACGGTCATCATGTTGCACAACAAGCTTGTAGGCAATGCACAACGTGTGGTAAGCTTGGGCATCTGGCCAACATCTGCCATTTGGGTCAGAATCTGATTGTTCAGAATCAAGCTCTAGTTCAGGGGAATGCTGCTAGATTCCCACCGGGTTCATGTTTCAATTGTGGAGAGTTTGGTAACTTCCGCAACAACTGTCCGAGGTTGGAGAATGCAAATGCGAATCCGAACGTGAATGTCAACGCGAATGCGAATCCCGCTCGTGGATGAGCATTCAATCTGAATGCAAACGAGGCTCGAGCTGACAACCTCGTCGTCAATGGTACATTTCTTGTTAACAATCGACCTGCATCTATTCTTTTTTATTCTAGTGCCGATAGAAGTTTTGTTTCATTATCTTTTGAACCTTTGCTTGCGATACCTAGAACTAAACTGAGGAAACCCTTATCTGTCGAAGTTGCTACTGGTAAACCTCTTGTTCTCGATTCTGTTATTCGTGGTTGTCAGTTAAACCTTGATAACCATCTTTTTCCCATTGACCTCACGCCGATGCAACTTGGGAGTTTCGATATTATCATGGGGATGGATTGGTTAACCAAACATCATGCTGAGGTGGTTTGTTTTGATAAGATTTTTCGTGTTCCTCTTCCGTCTGACGATGTTCTGGAAGTTCGTGGCGAGAAGCCATCTGGTGGTTTGAAGCTTATGTCGTGTACAAAGGCCCAAAGTTATTTGGGAAAAGGATATGTTGCTTTCCTGGCACATGTCACCGAGGAGAAAGGCGAGAGCAAGAGTATTCAGGATATTCCAATTGTTCGGGATTATCCAGAGGTGTTTCCCGATGAACTGCCTGCTTTGCCTCCAGTTCGTCAAGTCGAGTTTCATATTGACCTTGTACCCAATGCCAACCCGATTGCGAAAGCACCTTATCGTCTTGCACCGTCAGAGATGCAAGAGTTATAGAAATAGCTTCAAGTGTTGTCTGATAAAGGATTCATCTGTCCGAGCTTTTCGCCTTGGGGAGCTCCTGTCCTCTTTGTTAAAAAGAAAGATGGATCTTTTCGAATGTGTATCGATTATCGTGAGCTTAATAAGCTTACCATTAAGAATCGATATCCCCTACCTAGAATTGATGATCTCTTCGACCAGCTGTATGGTGCTTCACGCTTTTCCAAGATCGATCTGCGATCTGGGTATCATCAACTTCGTGTTTTCGAAGAAGATATTCCCAAAACTGCTTTCCGTACAAGATACGGGCATTACGAGTTCACTGTCATGCCTTTTGGTTTGACGAATGCCCCAGCTATCTTCATGGACTTAATGAATAGGGTCTGTTGTTGGTGCATGTTTGTGACAACAGCTTAGATTTGGTCTTTGGATATCTTGTAATTAGTTAAACGATAAAGGGTTAGCGGGTTTAGCTTTGTATTAGTGAGATAATAGAGTTTTGGCTAAACAAAACCCATATTGGGTCTAGGGGGACGAATTGGGCTTTGCCCATGTAGGAAACCTTAGCCCAAGTTGCAAACCTTGTGTTATATAAACAAGGCTATGCTTTAGGGTTTAGGTTAATCAGCCAAAACAGTTGCTAGAGAGAATTCGTGAGAGCTTATACTGCTTGGACGAATTTGAGTGTTGGTTAGGGTTTAGATTGATTGTAATTCTTGTGAGATTGATAATCAATAGAAACCCGGTTTGAAAGTGGATTGCTGATTTCTGTTCCTACACGTTATCTGCTATATTCTGATCAAGAGGATTCCACACTCTTGATTAGATAGACAATTCTGTGAAAGATCCTTACGAATAGGGGACCTACAATTGGTATCAGAGCATTAGGCTCTTGAAGGCTCGGTTCAGAATTGTACTTGGCAGAATTAGGAAGTTTTTCGAAAATTTTGAAACCTGAAAATTTAGGGTTTCGAAATTTTTTGTTGGTTTGATAAAATTTTAGAAATTGTTGGCTGTTTTTGATCTTCAGTTTTGTTTGATTGTTGTTTTGCAGGTTTTAGTGTTTTCAGGATAGTTTTTAGTTGATTGTTTTGAAGAATTTTGGCTGAGAAACTAGAAGATTCGAAGACTGTTTTTCGTGTTCTTCATTAAGTTCATCAAAATTTTGTCAAAACTTTGCTGATTTGCTTGTTTGATTTTGCAGATTTATTTTGGAGAAGAGAAAGAATCATCAGAATTTTCGAAAAGATTAAGTTTCCAGATATACAGTCCAGCGAAATTATAAGACCTGCGAATTTAACAGATCTACGAACTAATCGGCGAAATAAATCCAAAGGCGACTTTGGTAACCGTATAATTTTCCTCGGCGGAATTATTACGGTTTTCGGCGACTTTACAAGTCGTCGTAATAGCGAAATACCCAGCGAAATTGACCTGTCTGTTCATCGAACTAGATCTGCGAAATTAACAGCATATTTACCAGCGAAATTAACAGCATAATTACCAGCGAAATTAACAGCATTAAAGGGTAGTGAAATGAACAGCATAATTAACAAGCCAGCGAAATTAAACCTGCGAAATTAGTTAAAGTGGTGGAATTTCCGTTGGCAAGCGTCGATAAAATTTCAGTGTTTTGCAAATAAAAATTGATCCGTAGCCCGTTTGACAGAACCGTTTGGACCGTTAGCCCGTTTGTAGGGAGGAGTGTTGGTTTCGACAAGACCAAAGTGAGGACTCTGGAAAACCCCGAATACGGTTTTCGACATTAGATATCATTGGATTCGTCTTTTTGAGACGATTCTAACGGTGTAATTTGGTAACCACTGTTTTCGGAAATATTTTGTATGGTTTTATCAGTCTGCAACGTTAAAATGTCAAACATGTCTACTTTGAATGAGCTGTTGAAAATGGAGCATGAGGTTGGCACTACCAACAAACCTCCTAAGATGATGAAGGTGGAGAATTATTTGACATGGAAGGATCGTTTTCAATCCTTCATTGAATATCAGGACACACGCATGTGGATATGCATTGAAGATGGGTACACAAACCCTACACATGACTTTGAGGGCAGACCACGTAGAACTGCCTATGTGAAAATGGAAGATGCTGATAAAAAGATGTATGAGGCTGAAAAGAGAGCCTTGGCTGCAATAAAGATGTCGTTACCTGATAGCATCAAGCATACCTTCAAGAAGTACACAAATTCAAAGGATATGTGGGATGCACTGGAAAAGAGATACGCGGGAAATGCAGATGTCAAGAAAAACAAAGTTGATCTACTGAAGAAGCAGTTTGTTGTTTTCAAGTACATGAAACATGAGTCACTTGAGGACATCATCACTCGTTACTGTCACACCCTGGCTTTTGCGGAAGCGTGGTTTTATTTTGGTGTGACTTCTTAATACCATAGCAATCAATCATAACAATGCTATATGATAAAAACATGAGATGTTCATCCATTAATAACGTTTAGAAAACCATAACATACCTGTTCTTGAAAACATGATATCAAAATAAGTTACAAATCATGACATGTTTAAAGGAGTTCACAAGGACTCAACAAAAGTACTTAAGTAAAACCGGAGTTTAGAATCATGTATCCTGTCCAGGAAAGGAATACACCCTCTAAACCCGACAACCATGGATAACATCTTTTATGTCACTACGCAGCTTGACGACACATGCATACCCTTCCAGATCCATTAGTTCCCTGAAATACATGTAGTTTGAAAAGTCAACAAAAGTTGAGCGAGTTCATGTGTTTAGTATGTTCGCGCGAATAAACCTTTATAATCGTTGTAAGTATGAATGTTTTGTAAACTCTGGTATGAATGCAAATAAGGAAACATATCAGTTAATGTGTATCCACATGGTCCAACCTGCGGGCGCATGGGAGGGGATAGGACCTAGTCACCACATGGTCCAACCTGCGGGCGCATGGGTGGTGTTAGAACGTAATCATCGTATGGTCCAACCTGCGGGCGTATGGGTGGTGTTGAGACAAGGTCACCACATGGTCCAACCAACGGGCGCATGGGTGGGGTTTGTTAAGCTCAAATAGACCTATCACTTGTATCCCTCGATCGTACTACGAGTACTAATGGTCTTAAGATTTCACCTATCCAATCACATAATCTAACAGTTCCTTCCTTAGCTGACCATACCATTTGTAATTGTCTGTAGCAGTATGTATCATGTATTTCACCCCCGAAGTTATAAAACTGAAAACAGCTAAAAGAAAAGGGGGACATGAACTCACAGTATTGCGTCTTCGTACTTGTAACCCAAATCTCCGTGGCAAACACGACTACCTACAATGGTCTAACGTCTATTAGACGAACGGGTCGTGCCTTGTCCTAGTATTGATTAGTGCCTTACGTTTTAAAGTGTCTTCAATATTTTTTTAATAATATTTCTCAAGTGTTGTTATTCGTATTTCCTTCCCAAGGATGGGAGTATCTCATACTTGTGGATTCGTATCATTGTATTGGTATATCTTGCCCTAAATAACATAACTAGTTCACAAATCAACAAACATTCACACAAGCGTTTTAGTAATAAATATATATTCTAAATATATATTTATCCGCTTTTGTTTACGAAAACCCACCTCCGACACTTTGTATTTTGTTACAAAAATTATGGCGAGGTTTGTATTTGAAAAGCATAGTCTAAAATACACTTGTAAACCCTTATATAGAAAATATTTTCTAAGTGCTAGGATTTTCAGAAAATTTCGCCATAGTCTCATTTGTAAATGGAGGTGTCCATGCTAAATAGCATATCATTTTCTTTAACATATAACACGTTAGATCGCTTTCAAATAACCAACCCGACATTTAGGCATGCAAAATACTACTTTTATCGTTTCAGTTTTAATATACAAAACTAGGCTGTTTTCGGGTATTTTAATAAAATAGTTATCTTATTCCAAAAATTCCCAAATTTTTACAGAATGTCTTGTACGATCCAAATATTATTGTGTAAAAATATCGGGGTCCAAATCATCACCAATTTTTTTATAGAAAATCATTTTCCGGACTGAAATCAGATTTATCTTTTTCTGACTGCAGTCCACGGAATAATTTATTTAAAATTTATCGAGAGTCCGATTTACGAAATTCTAGGGAGAGAATTACAAATATATCGGTGGTCATCTACAGTACAAATTTCATGATCTAACTCTACACAGAATTTATGTTATGATTGAAAATGTAACACCCATTTACTGCTGTAATAATTCAGCTTTAGCTGCTGTTACAAATCGACCCTTTAAAAATAGAAAACAAAGTCCAAAAATTATGATTCCAGTGCCATTAGAACCGTATTTCATAATAACACGTTATAGACTTAAGAAAATCAAGTTTTTGTTAAGTTACGATGTGGTTACAGCCAACTGAAGTTGGCTGTAATAGTTGGACGAAGCTGTTTTCAGCTTGTGGTGTTCTAATGCAAGTTTTATTTGCTCCGTTAACATGTCTAGTGATCAACAACGACCTTAATCATCAATATTAACCAGTAAATCATCAAGTAATCAGTAACATAACCAAAACAACTTCATACTAACATTACTACATCATATTTCAACAATATTTCTTCATATTTAAAGCCTATGTTTAAGTTTTAACCTTATGTTCTTTAGTGTTCTTGATGTTCTTCACATTTACCATTATGATTCATACTTTAACCACCTTCTTAGGATGTAAAATGAGTAGATCTAAGAGACTTACCACTAGCTCAAAGCTAGGAGAGTTCAAGTGAAGAAATGTGGTGGATAAAAGAAGATGAGAGTGGTCCTTCAAGTTCCAATGCCTCCCACCTTCTTAGATATGCTTCTTATGCCTCCAAATCACCTTAGATTGTATTGGAATTGATTGAAGATGGATGTGGTATGTGGGTGTGTTTGGGCCGAAAGCTAGAAGGATGGGAGGAAGTGATGGAGTTGTGAAGAAGGTGTAATGAAAGAAGATGGTTATCCTTGGGTTTTATAGAACTAGCTTCCAACATTTTATAATCTATTGGTCCTAATGTTTCAAAAGAAGTAGACAAATCTAATAAACAATGAAAGGAAAATCAAGGGGTGGGCCCTTTGTTGGTAACCGTAAGTGGTGGGGGGGGGGGGGTCTTTAGTTGGGATGTATTGGTAGGTTAAATGGTTTAGTTAAGTTATAAGTATCTAGTTAGTGTTATAAGTTACTAGATATTTTGTATGATGTGTTATGGTGCTCGGGGACCATAACTAGCTTAGTAAAAGTGAAACAATGTGTTTGGTAATATTTTTATGTTCCGGGTAATGTCTGGTCGTTCGGTTGGGTATCGTTCCGTTAAAGTGCTTAATTGTTCGGTAAAATGTCCTTTATAATGCTTTTTGTGTCACAATTAATTCCCGGCACTTAGGAAAGCATACATGACCATTTTGTCATATTTTTGCACTTTACCAGCATTATTAAGTGCTGAATTTTGTGTATTAAGTGTAGAATTCTGCATTTAAAGTATGTTTTAGGCACTTCCCGGCACTATAACTATCACCTAGTGACGCAGTTTTATGGTCCTCACTTCCCTACACTCCTTACTAGTGTAGTACTCCGTCTTTGGCTCATACTGGCCTCAAAATCATTGTCTGTCTAGGTGCTGGCATTGTCAGCATGTTTTCTGGGTTATCCGCTCTATGTGCTAACTGTGCTTTGTGCATCAAGTTTGTCACTAAAGTTTGCGTGTAATAAATGTAGTGACAATATAAATGTGATGCATATGTATGTAACAGAAATCAGAAAGCAGTTTAATCAACAGTTGTAATCAAGCACAGTCATTAAGCATAATTTAATTATTAATTAACTGTACGGATGCATGCAAATTTGACAGTTGTCACATTCTCCCCCCGTTAAGAAAATTTCGTCCTCGAAATTTTTACTACCTTAACTCCTTATGATTCCGTCACATGTGTATGTATATAAATAATACCGAGGTAGATAATCACCAAACCGAATCAAACCTTACTCACATTAGGTGAGTTCAAGAATATATAACAACCCGAATCCTAGGGTTAAAAGGTGTGTACTAATAGCATTTGATGTCAAATGTACAAGACGTATTTGATGTATAGTCTAGGGTATCCTGTTAACAGGGGTTCCACAAAAGAGGCGTTTTGACTAATAAGATCCTCAAACGATCGATCGCAATATGTAAACGAGTTTTCACAAACCCTAGCATCCGCTATATGAATTTAAAATCATCAACTCAAACGTACTAGTAAAATGACATGTCAACCCTCGAATAATTGGATGGTGAGGTTTAGTGTGTTGACATTTTGAATTGCGAATGTACGGAGAATGAAATACAAGTGAATCTGGTGTATCATTGTCTTGATTCGTAGTTGCATCAGAAATGTTTAAATGACAAGTCAAATGAAAGTATATGCAGTTCTGTGTGAAACGGTTGACCTTGATTAGCACAAGTTACAAGTTGGTAATGACACCACAAGGTGTCGTAATGACATAATTCAAGTATAGTGGTGACTGAACAAGTTCACCGTGTTTGAAATTAAATGAAAATGTACCAAAACAAGCCTGAAGATTTGTCTTACACCATGTCACAGAGTTTTCAATTGAATACGGGACATCGAAGGATTACTGTTTCTGACTGAAGATGGAAAGCAATAAACACTTCAAGGTGTTCGATTTGTAATAAAGGAATCGTTAGGAGGTACACTGTGATATGGAATGAATCTTTGTACCCTTGCCTCAACACACAACTGTGTTGAGACCGATTTAATCGTGATAAACAAGACGGATTTAGGGCAAGTTATCAAATAATCAATTAAATCCGTGTATGAAGTGGGTAACCAAATAAGCGCAAGCTTCAATTTTGTGAAAGTATCCCCACAAGGTGTCGTAACCAACAAACGATTTAGTGAAGTCGTAGACCAAACAAGTCTACTACGACTCGAAACAAAAGAATCTTTGCCAATGATTTGAATATGATTCTCTCAATACATCATATGACGTCTTAAACTGAATATGCGAAATGAATGAGTTCAAGCAATTTAACTTGGTTTTAGCGTAACCCGACAATAAACGTATGTATCAACAAAGGAATCTCATCATGGTTACGAAAATAAGCCATGAGTGTAACTTGAAAGAAGAGAAGTCTCAAGACAGTGTGTCGACTTGGTAACAAAAGAGTCAATAATAACAATAATGTAGGTCATTCGAATCACGAATCAGTAATTAGGTTTAGTAGAGTAATATTTAAATTTCAATGAAGTGTTTGTTCGAAACGAAACCACATGCGTAGCAAATGATGCATGTGTGTCATGAAAGTTTCTGAGTACTAAAACAATGAGTACTTGCTAAAATGAAGAAATGACCAAGTATCGAAACAAATGTGTGTTCGCTCTCAGCGAAGAAAATTAACGTGATGCAACTACAATTTAGGGGAGTAGAGGTGCAAACATCTACTCGCTAGAAGTAAAAGAAATTCAAGTACTTTCTGTTTGGTCAACGGAACTGGCATATTCATCAGGTTAATGGTGTCTATTTGAGTTAACAGATATGGTTTCTAAGTAAAAACCTTTACAAGTTTGGATCTGGGTTCCCAAGGGTCCTAAGTACATGTTTTCTAGATTTTCAAAGTTTCGTATTCGGTGTAAAATCGTTCTGTGCATCGTGTAGGAAACACCATTCTTGTGTACGTTTAAAACAAGTTATCGTCCCACAATTTTCCGGTATACTTTCTTCCTGAATTCACAACTACTCGATCATCGATTAGTCGGGAAATACTGGTTGGATCCTCGCAGTTAATCAAATAAGTAAGTCGTCAGTTCTTAGCAAGAGTCACTGACTCTTGTTGGCTAGCTCGTTCGGCTCCTGGTAGTTTGATGTTCATTTGAAAATCATCGTCCTTTCTCCTGATGAGCAGAACTGGGGTTACCCAAATCGGAAATTTTGGTCTGTTATCTTCCTTCTCTATCAACTTCTGAGGTTACACTAACAATTCTTGCATCTCTGAAGGTGTAAGTCGCTAAGGTGTATTGACTGCAGGCGCGGCGCCTGGAATCAAATCGATGCGAAAATTGACTTGTCGTTGAGGATATAATTCTGGCAAGTCTTCGGGGAAGGCATTTAGGATATTCCTCCATCACAGGGATATCTTCGAGTTTTGGTTCTTCGGCTTCTTTTTCCACGACATGAGCCAAGAATGCAACACATCCTTTGTGGGAAAATTTTCGTGTCTTCATTTCCTGATAATCCGGGAGCGTATCCTGCTCCATGAATCACGATCGTTTCTCCGTTCGTCGTCGGGGTGCGGATGACAATCTCCGTCTGGTTGTCCGACAACTAGTCCATCCCAATTATCACGTCGAAGCTTCCCTTAGGCTTGTTCTATCAAGAACCGTATCTAGGTTACTTACTACTAAAACAACTATATTTTCTGAAGCTAAAATTTGACAATACTGTCAAATAGAACATAACATTGACTATTATGAGACGTACCGATTTCCACGCTTGGATTCTATCCCCGCTGTTGAGCTTTCATCCACGTGCCTGAGTGTTCTTAGGGCAATACTTCCTGAAATGCCCCACATCACCGCAATTAAAACATACTTGGCCACGGCCTTGATCGTTGTTGATGCACGAGAATGTCTGTTGACTGCATCTTCATCAAGTCTTATATCAAGAATGTCAATATTGGATCTTAAATGTCAAAATTAGGGTTTAGTATTGAGTTTAGATGTGTTTAGAAGGGTTCCGTTTGAAAACAGTCTTGTTATAGAGGGTTCCGTTTGAACATGATGGTTCCGTTTGAGTTCATAGTTTGAACATAGGGTTCCGTTTGAGACCTATAGTTTGAACATGTTATGTAAGTTTCAAACGGAAGGGTCAAAGTCTATAAATAGGAGTGTGAGTGTCACATTTCAAACGGAACCGTAGGTGATCATTGTGTGTATCACGAAGTGCTGTCGGATTTTCATCAGAACAAGTTGTAAAAGCACGTTTATTAATCGGAAAAGAAAGATTAAAGGATAAAGCTGTTTTGGACGTCGTTTACTTTGATTCCGCCTTAGTAATTGATGTTGAACTACTTTAACTGACTTTTAGGGTCACGTACACAATCCAACAAGTGGTATCAGAGCTCAGGACGAGGAGTTCATACCGAATACAGCTTGAAATCATCGGATTATCTCACTTCTACCTTTCTTTTCTGATTTTGACTTGTTATCACGGTTAAAATGGCTTGAAACGATCACATATCAAACGAAATTGACTATTAACTAATCCTTGAAATTTTGAAATCGAAATTCGACCTAAAACCGATCTAAATCGATCAGACCGTTTGAAAAGTTTCGCATTTTGCTGACGTCACCTGTTCCACCGTTTGAAAACTGTTCCACCGTTTGAAAACTGTTCTATCGTTTGAAAACACAAGTCTGTCGTTTGAAAATGATTTCTGTCGTTTGAAAAGGTTTATCGTTTGAAACTATCGTTTGAAACAGTTTATCGTTTGAACTTTATCGTTTGAGTTGATCGTTTGAACATTTATCATTTGAAAAGTCCATCGTTTGAACAGTCTATCGTTTGAAACTATTGATTCAAACGGAACAGTACCTCGTTTGAATTCTGTGTCGTTTGAAAACATATTGTCGTTTGAAAATTGTTGTCGTTTGAAACTTTTGGTATTTCAAACGAAGCAAACTATTCTGTTTGAACAGTTTCTTATATTTTCAAAAATCAAAATTTGTCTAAGTGTTGTTTGATTTTACAGGTACGATCAAAATGGATGATATTTTCATGAATCCATTCAGCGATATGTATGCTTTCACGGGTAGTTCAGGAAACAATGATACTTCTTCAAGCGATGCAAATAAAAGTCCACCGAAAGAAAGAAAGAAGGAAGCTTGGGAGTCAGAAAGCGCATTTGGAACGTTTAACAAACCTCCTAAGCTGATGGCTATAGAAGATTATAGCAGGTGGGCAACAAAGTTCGAAGATTGGTTGATGGCATTTGCTTTCCCTTGCTGGAAGAGTATGAAGAGTGGTTATGCTCAAGGAAAGAAGAATGGTGAAGCATTAAGATCAGTTGAAGAGATTGACAGTTTTGTGGCCGAGCAAAAATGTGTGGAATTATTGTTTCAGTCGGTGCGTGAAGACATCATTTCACTGATAGATTACTCAAATTCTAAAGACTTATGGGAAAAACTCGAAAAGAAGTGTCTTGGAAGCAAAGAGATTGTAAAAAATAAAAAGAAACTTCTTAGGAAAGAGTTTGATATGTTTAGTTGTCTTAAAAATGAGTCAGTATGTAAAATGATTGAAAGGTTTGGTCATCTGAAGCTGGAATTAGCAAGACATGATATCAGATATCCTGATGATGAGCAAGTAGACAAGTTGTTCGATTCATTGCCAGACGAGATGGAGTGGAGATATTATGCTCTCATGCTTAAGAACACTATTCCTTCTGATTTGTTGAAACCAGATTTGGTGATTGAGAAACTTGAAAGTCATGAACTGGAATTGAAGAAGACGTACAAAGTTAATCATTCATCTTATCAACAGAATCTGGATCTATACTATCCAAAAAGCATGATGCCAAAAGCAACTTCTCCAAAAACAGCTTTTTCTGCTGAAAATGTGTCGACAGCCGACAAAGAAAGTCAAAGTGATCAAAGCAGTGGAAGTCACAGTGGTTTTCACAGTGGATCTTCATCTTTTGGAAATGCTGATGCAAAGAATCGTTTTCAATGCAACATCGCAATAGACATGAAGAATGCTCAGAACTTTGATGAGGAATCGGCCAAGCAGCAGATGATCTTTTTAGCATCAGTGTTGGAATCGTATGAAGGATTGGTAGCTGGGAAGATTGGCAATACAAATCTGACGAAAGAAGATTACGATCAGATTGATCCTGGGGGAATGGAACTGATCGATATTCGTTGGGCTATGGCAAGTGCTGTTCGTCGTGCACAAAGATTCATGGAAATTACTGGCAGAAAAACAATTGGTGGTGCTTCTACTAAGCTGGGGTTCGATAAATCGAAAGTGACTTGCTTCAAGTGTAAGCAGAAGGGTCATTTTAAGAGAGAATGCCGAAACGCTTATGTTGATGAATCGGAGAATCCATTTCAAGATGATTATTACAAAAAGGCAATCTACCATCAAAATAAATCCGAGCCGCCTAGATTGAAGCAGTCTGAAGATAACAGAGACAAATCAAGGGCTCTTACTGTGATTTATGATGATGAAGGGTATGATTGGAGTAAGGAAGTTCTACCGGAAGAAGATGCGGTGGCTTACGCATTCATGGCAAGCAATGATGAACCCGTTAAATGGAAAGATGATCGTACTGAGGAACAGAAGTATCAATACCGGAAGATGATTGCTGAAAACAAGATTATCAGACTTTCTGGTGTCTTTCTGGAAGCTAGAAGAGCAAACAGATGGGATCCAGATAGAGAGTACTATCTTGATAGGTATGGTAACATTGCGATTGATGACAAAACGCTAGATATCGAAGCCATTATCAAGGAGTACAAAGAAGATGATGAGTATTGGCAACACAAATGGTGGGGAACACCAACATCAAAGATGATTGAAGAAGCAAAAGAGAAAGAGAGAAAGGAGAAAGAGGAGAAAGAGAAGAAAGAAAAGCAGGTTGATACAGGCATAATTGATACTACGCAAGAGTTGACAGCTGAGAACCTGGGAGTGATGGCTGACAAAGTGCTAGCTGCAAAAGCACTTGAGGTAGATCCTAATTCTGTTACTGAGTCAAAGGGATCGGTCAGTCAAAGTGTGTCGACAAATGCGTCAGGTAACAAAATTGACGGGAATGTTGACTGCAAAAATTGCACCAAACAATGCAATTTTTGTAGCACTGTCACGTATCTTAACAATGAGAAAATTCAGAATCTGACAACAAAAGTTAGAAAGGTTGAAGATCAGATTCTCGATCGTGACAAAACTGTAAGAGCTTCAACTGAACGAATCAAAGAATTAACGACTCAAATTGAAAATGATAAAACTGAACGTGAGAAAATAAAATTTGAAAATGAAAAGTTAATTCTTGAAAACCGTCAGATTTCTGAAAAGTTTGAGAAATTGAAAAACATTGTTAAAGATAGTGATGATCGTAATGGCAAAACATTTAAAGAAAATGAACATCTAAGAGCTGTTTTGAGGTTAAAAGAAGAATCGATTAATGAACAACTGGATCAAATTGCTAAATTGAAACTTAAAGTTCAAGAAGCTGAAATTGAGAATGAACGAATCCAGTTGAAGCTTAACAGCTATAAATCAGCAAGCTTTGTTTTGCAGCCTATTGTTCCTAAACCTATAGGGAAAAACAAAGATGGCGAGGATGTGTTTTCTGATGGAACGGGTGTAGGTTTTCACAAAGTTCCACCGCCAATTTTAGACAACTACACGAAAAAGCAGTCTAGTTTGGTGGAAATTGAGGAAGAAAGTGAAGTTAAACTTCCTGAAAACATTGATGTCACGTTCACATCTTCCAATGACGAGGGTGTCCAAAGTGATGTAGTGAAAAGTGTGGTAGACAAAGTGCTTAAACCGGATTGTGACACTTCTGAGGAGGATGGGTGTTTCTTGGATAAATACATTCCGAAACAAAAGTCCAAAAACAACTTAAGTGATGAACCGGGTCTTGTGATGTACAAGATGGCTGGATCTGATAAGTTGTATTCGGATTCTGAGTTTCCAATTGAGAATGTTAATGTGAAAAAGTTGACAAATGTTTTCAAATTGGTTGAAGTTGAGTTGTCAGAAGTGAACAGTTTGTGTCAAACAAAAAGGCAAATGAATTTTGAGAAAGATAAAGCTTACTACAAAAAGCCTGTTGTTCCACCACGTTTTTATAATAACAATCGAAACATTCGGTCAGATGGTTATCGGGGTGGTAATAGTTATCAGAAAAAGAGTTTTCAAAATAAAAGGTTTGCTGAAAAGAAGGTGTTTGTGAACAGTTCAAGTTCACTTTCTGATGAGGAAAATGAAATTTTTTCAAAATCAAATAAAGAGTTCTTTGAGAAAAGAGCTTCACATTATCAGTCTGAAGGCAAAAGTCTAGGTGTTGATACTCGTACATGTTTTAGATGTAATCAAGTTGGTCACATTGCACGAAAGTGTACCAATGTGAAGCCTAAGACTGAAAATGTGAAGTTTCAACAGAAGAAAGTTGATGTGAAGGGTAAAGCACCAATCGTTGTTGAGAAAAAGAGTGTGGAAAATAATAACATCAAGTGAAAAATGAACCTGTAAAGAAAGTGGTAATTAAAAACGACAAGTTTTATAAACAGGTTGCATTAACTCAACAAGTTTGGAAACCAAAAACTGAAATGAAAATTTCAACTTCTGAAGTGAAAAAGGCTGACGAATCAATTTTGGTTGATTATGATGCAAATTTTCCACCTTTGAAGGCTGAAAATTTCAAAATTCAAGTTGCGAGAGTCAAGGTTACACCTAAGGCTGATGAAGCCTGGGTGGACACCATGTTCGAATAAGCAATTTGAATTGCCGGAGCTTCCTGGATCGCGAAGCATGAATCGGCATCTTTATTAAAGTTGGTTAATTTGAAGTTTGTTATATGCAGGATCTTCCAAAAGCCATTTCAAGATGGATCATGGATAGTGGCGCATCTCGACATATGACAGGAAAAACTGCATTACTGTATGATGTGAAGAATATCAATGGTGGTTATGTGGGATTTGCTGGTCATGAAGGTGGTAGAATTGTTGGTGAAGGAACGTTATCCAATGGGATTGTGACGTTTGAGAGAGTTAACTACATCACTGAACTGGAGAACAATCTGCTTAGTATCTCGCAGATTTGTGACAATCAGTATTCTACTCACTTCACTGATAAAGAATGTTTGATCTTGAAACCTGGTTTTGTTTTCCCTGAAGAATGGATTATTATGAGGGCACCTAGAGTGAATGATTTATATGTGTTAGACATGTCTGTAGCAACTACAACTACTGGTCAAGCACATTGTTTCGTGTCTAAAGCAACTGAGAAAGAATCTAGATTGTGGCACCGAAAGATGGGGCATATTCACCTACGGAAGATGAATCACTTGGTGCACAATGATTTGGTATTGGGTGTTAATATCAAAGGTTTTCATCTGGAAAGGGAGTGTATTAGCTGCATCAAAGGCAAGCAGAAGAAAAAGTCACACCTTACAAAACGAGTCAATTCAGTTTTATGTCCTCTGGAAAGACTTCACATGGATTTGTTTGGTCCTGTGAATGTCAAAAGTATTACAGGAGATTTCTATTGTTTGGTCGTTACTGATGATTATTCCAGATTTTCGTGGGTTTCTTTCTTGAAGACGAAAGATGAAACATTTGACAGTTTGATGGGTCTGTTCAGAAAGATTGAGAATTTGTACCAAAGGTGTATCAAGAGAATTCGAAGTGATAATGGTACTGAATTCAAGAACAGAAAGATGGAAGAATTTTGTGATGAAAGAGGTATTTTGCATGAGTTTAGTGCTCCGTACACTCCGCAGCAGAATGGAGTCGCAGAACGCAAAAACCGGACACTAATCGAGACGGCTAGAACTATGCTCGCAGATTCAAAGTTACCAATTAATTTTTGGGCTGAAGCTGTTTCCACCGCATGCTATACGCTCAACAGGGTTCTCACTGTCAAGAAGTTCAACAAAACATGTTTTGAGCTGATCAATAATCGTAAACCAAATCTGAAGTATCTTGAACCGTTTGGGTCTCCCTGTACAGTTCTCGATTTTCAAGGCAAATTTTGTGAAAAAGGCTTAGAAGGAATATTCGTGGGCTATGCAAGTCCATTGAAACGAGTTTTCATTCCCATTTGGAAAACGATTATTGAGGCATATAATGTTGAATGTCAAGGTTATACTATGCCGCCGCAGAATCCTGGTGATTCATGGCGTTATCATTATGACAAACTTTGGGATTCGTTTGACATGAGAGAAGAATCAGAAGATGATGAAGATTTCTTTGATGAGTTGGATATTTTGCGTGAATATGAGTCGCAGTTAAGGTTCCCAGCCGAGTATTCAAGAAGACCATGGGAAACTTCAAATGACGATGAAGCAGGTCCAAGTAATGCTGGTGAACATGATGATGTCCAACAAAATGAAGTTGCTCAAGATAATCAGTCGGCTCAGAATGATAATCTAGAAGCTGAAAACATGCCAGTATTTGATCATGGTGATTCAGATTCAAATTCTGAGGGGGAGCAAATTCAGATTTCAAGTCAAACAAACCAAGTTGGTGAACAAGATGCAGAGCAGAATGTTACTAATCTGGAGGGAAATGTAGAGGTTCCAAGTGAAGTGATGCCGCGAACTTTTTCATATCATCCAGAGGAGTTGATCATAGGAGAATTGCAGACAGGCGTTCGCACTCGAAATCAGATTGATAAAGGGCTTACATGTTTTTATACAAAAGTTGCTCCTTTGCAAACTGAATTCTCATTAAGTTGTTTTATCTCGCAGGTTGAACCAAGAACTTACAAAGAGGCACTTACTGAAGACTCTTGGGTCAATGCTATGCAGGAGGAACTTAGTCAATTTGAGAAATTGGGAGTGTGGAAGTTAGTTGATTTGTCGGATGGTCATAGGAAAATTAACACTAAGTGGGTGTTTAAGTGTAAGAGAGACGATAGAGGAGTTGTCGTAAGGAACAAAGCTCGACTCGTTGTTCAGGGATTTAGTCAACAGGAGGGAATTGATTTTACCGAAGTCTATGCTCCTGTAGCATGACTAGAAGCTATCAGAATTTTCTTAGCATTTGCGTCTTGGAAGAACTTCAAATTTATCAGTTGGATGTTAAATCGGCATTTCTTTACGGGAAGGTCAAAGAGGAGGTTTATGTCGGTCAGCCACCGGGCTTCACCGATCCAATCCACAAAAACAAGGTCTACTTATTGGACAAAGCGCTGTATGGTTTACACCAGGCCCCGAGAGCTTGGTATGAGACCTTGTCTCAACACCTACTAGCCAACAAGTTCAATCGTGGAAAAGTGGATGCCACTCTCTTCACTAAGGAGGTCGATGGTCATCTTCTGATAGTTCAGATTTATGTAGACGATATAATCTTTGGGTCAACGAATGAAAATCTATGCAAAGATTTTGAATCAGTGATGAAGTAGAAGTTTGAAATGTCATCAATGGGGGAGATGAAATTCTTTCTGGGATTACAAGTTGAACAACTTCCTGAAGGAATTTTCATTCATCAGTCAAAGTATGTTCATGATATTCTAGAGAAATTTGGAATGTCAAGTTCTACTCCAGCTGCTACCCCACTTGCAACAAATCATGGGATTCACCCAGATCTCACCGGAGACAGGGCTGATGAGACGTTTTACCGATCCATGATAGGTTCTTTAATGTACCTAACTGCTTCACGTCCTGATATAATGTACCCAACGTGCCTCGCAGCAAGATTTCAGTCTAACCCGAGAGCATCGCATATGATCATTGTGAAGAGGATATTGCGCTACCTGAAAGGAACTCCTTCATTGGGGTTGTGGTATCCTAGAAAAGGCGATTTTACGCTCGAAGGGTATTCCGATTCGGATTTCGGACGCTGCAAAGTCAATTCAAAATCAACAACTGCAGGATGCCAGTTCTTTGGTCCTAGATTGGTTACCTGGCAGTGTAAGAAACAAAAGTCTGTGGCGTTATCTACTTGTGAAGCGGAGTATGTTTCTGCTAGCAGTTGCTGCTCTCAGATCTTGTGGATACAGCAACAGATGCGCGACTACGGTTTGCAGTTTCTTAACACACCTCTTTTTGTTGATAATGAGGCCGCAATAAATATAACTAAAAATCCAGTACATCACGCTAAAACTAAACACATAGAAATTCGTCATCACTTTATTCGTGATTGCTTTGAGAAAAAGTTGATACGAATTGAGAAAATCCACACTGACGAACAGAAAGCTGATTTACATACCAAAGCTTTTGATAAAAATCGGTTTAAATATTTGTTAAAAATGAATGGTATGAAGCTTCTGTCGGTGTCGGATGGCATAATTGGCGTTGATGAGAGTACTGTTGCGGATGAAGACGAGAAACAATCTGCAATGGTTTGTCGAATTTTTACTTGTTTTGGTATTTAGGGGGAGTAGATGTTTTGTACATAGTTATGTTTTCAGAAAATACAAAAACAGTAAAAAATGCAAAAATACAAAAACATGATAAAATCTGAAAAAAGAGCTTGTGTATATGGGGAAAATGATAGTACATCAGCTAGACGATTACAGTATGCTAAAGATTTGAAAAGTTTAAAAGAGTTAAACAATCTCACTGATGATGTGTCGATAGGTTTTCACACATTTGGTAGATTTATTCGGGATATAAACCTAAAATTCAAACTTGTGAATTCGTGGGGAACACTACTTGGATATATAGGTAACCCCTGAAATCTCGTTTGAAAGGTCTCTTAATCTGATATACTAGGTCTTTATACTCAATGATGTCTGGGGTATTATTCCGGGACTTCTACTGAACGGTGGTTCTGACCTAGTCCTTGGCTAATACTTGCTGCAATGCTTGAAACACAGCATTAAACCCTCAGCATGCTGAAACAATAAAATTGATAAATGCTGCTGTTGTAAGCAAAAAGATCCTCTAAAGGGGACACACCGAAAAGTCGAAGCTGATATCTCTCTGCGTATACGGATGTATCGACCTGAGATCCCTCGGCCCTCGCATACCTAAATTATATACAGATATCATTGTAGTATTCTCACCTGTAAGACTGATTATTGGGATTCTGGATACGGGAGTATATTCAAGAGGTGGGACACATGAATGATCTAAGTTCTTAATTCATCTAAATCGTATCCTGAGTAAATTGAAATTTGTGTGAGAATTTAAGATGGATCAGTATATCGACAATCGAGGTGAATTGTTTAAATCTGAGTATGTAATATAGCTTAATGGTACTTGTGATTTGTCTGAAAAGCTGATATGATTCCCTGACACGCTCACCAAAAATATGTTTGTAAATAGTTTATTTTGTTTAATTTCTGCAATTTAAGTTTTCTGTATTTCATTTCTTAGTTTAGAATACTTTGATAAAATCCAAAAAGATTTTATTTCTGCTTTATTTTCCGACAAACCAAAGTGGAGAGTTGATTGTTGGATTCTTAGATGTTTGAAGCAGATGCAGGAGATTCTGGACTGAAGAATGAGGAGAGCTTATCTTTGAAGAAGTTTAATTTGTTTGAAAAGTCAAAAACAAGTTCATTAACTTGATACTTGTTATTTTCAGAAAATGTTTGAAATTGTTGTTTTAAAATCAGTTTGTTTCGTCAAAAGATCATCCAAGGTCATTAATTTGGACTTGGTAGATTAATCAAGTAATCAGGGTCATTAACTTGGATCTGAATACTTGAGTGGGTTTTTAAAACTGATTAAGTTTGTGATTTAATGTTTGAAAGATAGTATTGTAATGTTTATTGGTTGAGTAACAGATTTGGTCTTCATTATTCCCAATGGAAGCAAATTGTCAAAGCTTGAACCAGATATCTCAGATTTAGCATATTGAGAGGGGGAGTCTGTGAAAGGGGGAGTCTGGATCAACAGTATATGGGAATGTGAAGATAGAGTGCTTATGATAAAAAGACAGAGTTGAAGAAAAGACTAAGACTGAAGACTCAGGAGCTGAAGACTACGTCAACATCCAAGGGGGAGTCTGTTGATGCACGAGAATGTCTGTTGACTGCATCTTCATCAAGTCTTATATCAAGAATGTCAATATTGGATCTTAAATGTCAAAATTAGGGTTTAGTATTGAGTTTAGATGTGTTTAGAAGGGTTCCGTTTGAAAACAGTCTTGTTATAGAGGGTTCCATTTGAACATGATGGTTCCATTTGAGTTCATAGTTTGAACATAGGGTTCCGTTTGAGACCTATAGTTTGAACATGTTATGTAAGTTTCAAACGGAAGGGTCAAAGTCTATAAATAGGAGTGTGAGTGTCACATTTCAAACGGAACCGTAGGTGATCATTGTGTGTATCACGAAGTGCTGTCGGATTTTCATCAGAACAAGTTGTAAAAGCACGTTTATTAATCGGAAAAGAAAGATTAAAGGATAAAGCTGTTTTGGACGTCGTTTACTTTGATTCCGCCTTAGTAATTGATGTTGAACTACTTTAACTGACTTTTAGGGTCACGTACATGATCCAACAATCGTCACCATCCCTGCCTTGATAGTTGTTGTCGTCGTTATTTCCTCCGCGATTTCCGCTACCATCTTGACCTTTATTTCCATGTTCAGTACCGTGCCGACATGTTTCCTTCACATGTCCCACCTTGCCACAATTACCACATTTTCCATATCTACATCGCCCGTTATGGTGACGTTGACAATTGTCGCACTTCGGTAGGATACCAGTGTACCCTTTTTCCTTTTTGGCATTATTGTTGTTGTCCGCCCGAGTAACCTTCTTGAAGTTGGTAAACTTCCTCTTGTTCTCCCCAGGTGACTCCCCATGAGTCTCCTTTTTCTCCTCGGAGTTTGAGAATTTACCCAACCTAACTGCTTCTTCAGTGAGCGTCACACTTAAGTCAATTGCTTCATTAATTGTTTTAGGCTTTGATGTTGTCACTAGGCTTAGAATCTTAGGTGCCAATCCCCCGATGAAGCGTTCGATCCTCTTAAACTCTGGATCTACCATGTAGGGGACAATTCGAGATAGATCATGAAATTTCTGCACGTACTCAGCTATCTCTGGACCTTCCATCTTCAAGTTCCAGAACGCCGTTTCCCACTTCTGAATTTCTGCCCTTGAACAGTACTTCTTATGCATTAGTTCTTTCAGTTTGTCCCATGTTAATGCATACGCAGCGGTCTCGCCCAACGTCTGAACCTGAAGGTTCCACCATGACAGAGCCCCATCTTGAAACAATCCGGAAATGTACAAGACCTGATGCTCTGGGGCACATTTGCTCACCCGCAAGACAGAATCCGTCTTCTCAATCCAGCGCACGAAGGATAAGGCACCCCCGGTGCCGTTGAATTCCAAGGGCTTGCAGCCCAAGAACTGCTTGTAGGTGCATCGGTTGGATGGGTTATTTTCTAAGGTACCTCCGCTGTGTTCGGAGCGAAAGGCCTCATGCTGTGCGATGGCCTGTGAGATGCGCTCTTATAATTCCGCCTCTGTCGTTGGCAGAGGGTTGTTGGTATCGGTGTTCCTTCGTGGCGGCATCTTCTAAGAAGAGGATTAGATAGGTCAGGTCTTTATTAAGGACATAAGCACATAAGCATCCACTTAACGAATAAGACCTAGGTGGTGCATATACATATGCATATAAGCAATCATCACAGCAAGCAATAACATTATAGCACAACATGCACGTGTGAGTGTATTTAATGAGATCATAACAACTAGCACATAGTATTGCAATTATTGCACAAACATATGGACCAACAACGTGCTTAGTGAGAATATGGCGACTGTGCTTTTACTAGTTATTGACCACAAAGTATTGTTACATGTTTAATGGGGAATATGTCTATCGGGCTTTCATTATCTCCCGACCACAATCACATTGTCTACAAAGTGTATCACATCAACAGGGACACAGGGTCACCCTACCCTTGCCCAAAATATATATTAGGGTATCAAAATTACGTAGTCAGATGTGGTCTTCAAAAGTCTCCACCGTCCCAGCTTATTATTAGTGTCTTTACCCAAATGCAATCCGTATAATCCAGAAACCAACTATAATGGTGACTGAGGTGAAGAAGGAAAGAAAAGTAAACTTTTAACATGCTTGAATTCCTCCTCGAGCTTGTATAATCGTCGAAGTGAGTAACTGGTCTGCTGCTCGGTAGTAAAGATACGAGCATCAAAACCTGGGAAAAGTGTAATAGCAGCAGGCGAGAGTTCAAAAGGAATCTTTGATAAATGTGGGGGAGCAAAGTATACTGGCAATAGATAGGGCGGAGGACGTGGTGTTAGCTCGAGCTTCAAAACTCTGCGACTTATATCCTTAAATTGTAGTTGATGTTACAGGATCACTCCTCCCGTGTGCAGACTTCGTAATGTGAGGGATGGTAAGGGTCCAATATCAGCATAGTGTATCATGGGAACCATCGAAACGATTCGTCCAGTGAGGTAGAGGTGAATGTAGCAAATGGTGCGGCCTGTGAGAACAGAGGGACTGCTGCTGTAGATAAACGATCGTTATGCGGGTGCTGACCTGGAGTTCCTTTCCGGTGTGCGGGTATGACTTAAAAGAAAGCAATAGGCACGTCGGTGCAATGGACGTCGGTCTTCGCAAGAGCAACATCAGCGGGTGAAGGTGCAACAGCAAATGTCTTAATGCTAGGAGGGTCAATAGGTGCAGGCACTTGGCCTGGTACAAGGAGTGCAATGTATGGTAGTCCAAAGGAAATAAGGTCATGTTTAAGTAAGGGTGTAGGTTCAGCAGGTGCGACATCAAGTTGCCCCAAAAGGTGCAGAAACTAGCTCAGGAGCAGGCTCTGGGTCGTGCAACGGTGTGGTGCCTTGAGCAGGTGTTAGTGCAGCAGTCATAACGGCGTCGTCATCTGTGTCAGTAGTAGAAAGATGTAATCCGGCCATCTATAAGCTGTAAATGTCACAGACTCAAAGGAGTTTGAAATCAGGAGTATACTAGAATCAGAGGGTAGCTTGACAACAGGGGTCTCAAAAGTGAAATGTGTAATAATGTTCTCCTCTAACTTTCTATTATCACGGGCGTCAGCAGGAGGACCATCAATAAACATGTCAACGTCATCGTCAATTGTTCGTCGAGTAGCCAACTGTCGGAAGGAATGTCCACAGGAGGCGCATTGTCGAGGATCAGAGCCATAGTGTGCTCACCATCAGGATGGCCAGTGATGAAGTGGTCATGGATCGAAATAAGAGTGACAGAAGGATTCTTGTCAGAGAATCCACCCGCAAAGGTAAAGTATCACCAAAATCTGGTAGCGCGGACTGTTGGAAGTCGTCCTCGTCCTTGGTCGGCATATCTGGATCACCCTCAGTATCTGACGTAAATATCTCTGACGCAGATGCAGTCTCATCATCTGTGGTGGCGGTCGTAGGGTTATCAATGTCTGATAACTCGCCTTCTAAATAGTGTGACATGTGTGCTGGTACATAATAGTCATAGCATGTTTATCCATAATCAGCAATTAAGCGTGTAAGTAATGACAATGTAAGCATGTAATCATCCTAGTCTTCCCAGACTATCCCACCCAGTCTCTCAGACTAAACTCCATAGTCTCTCAGACTAACTCCCTGGTCTCTAAGACCAACTCCCTGGTTTCTAAGACTGAACCTCCCTCAGTCTCTAAAACTGAACTATAAATATGAATTTTGAAATGTGTATTTGTGCCTTTTGTTTGTAAAAATGTTTGTTCCCTGGATCTGGACGTTTTGTGTATGCAATGTAAAAATGTTTGAAAATGTTTTCGTGAGAGCCCTGATGATCATAGTCTAGACTCGAGAAAGAATCCTAGTTCGCTATGATCGAGGCTCTAATACCAAGCTGTCACACCCTTGCTTTTGCGGAAGCGTGGGTTTATTTTGGTGTGACTTCTTAATACCATAGCAACCAATCATAACAATGCTATATGATAAAAACATGAGATGTTCATCCATTAATAACGTTTAGAAAACCATAACATACCTGTTCTTGAAAACATGATACAAAAATAAGTTACAAATCATGACATGTTTAAAGGAGTTCACAAGGACTCAACAAAAGTACTTAAGTAAAACCGGAGTTTAGAATCATGTATCCTGTCCAGGAAAGGAATACACCCTCTAAACCCGACAACCATGGATAACATCTTTTATGTCACTACGTAGCTTGACGACACATGCATACCCTTCCAGATCCATTAGTTCCCTGAAATACATGTAGTTTGAAAAGTCAACAAAAGTTGAGCGAGTTCATGTGTTTAGTATGTGCGCGCGAATAAACCTTTATAATCGTTGTAAGTATGAATGTTTTGTAAACTCTTGTATGAAAGCAAATAAGGAAACATATCAGTTAATG
>JARYGA010054243.1:0-40451 GCA_030545235.1 Helianthus tuberosus
TATAATTTTCCTCAAATATCAGTAGGTATCAACCCTTGTATGTTTAAAATAGTTTTAGTACATACTATGCGTTAAAAACGCTTAAAAAAGGCGATTAGAGGCCATTTCTGGGTTTGATACATAAATCTGATATTTTTATATTTCTAGAAGGCTTAAAATAATTTATTTATCATATGTGATCAGTAACAAAAGGTTTGGAGTCGTTTAGATATGTAAAACTCATTTTATGGCCTGTAAGGGCAAAACCGACAATTATCGGATTAAGCCTATGACTATAAGTTATGTTTAGCCTAAAATTTATTAAAAATCCCAAAATAATATATTACATCAGTGGGTAAAATATTTGATATCAAAAAGTAGGCTTAACTAGGCTATACGCTAATTACGCCGTTTTATTAACATAAGGCTTTAATTTTACGCTAACGAGCTTAACTCTTATTCTACACCTCAAACTGATGTCAAACTTTACATACAAGTCTATATATCAGTAATTAAGGTTTCTACTCTTTTACATTTTCAAAAATCATGTTTTATGGTGAAAAGGGCATAATGGTCAACATATGAGCAATTAACGGAATCATGCGTATTAATCGGTTAACTAATGAACCATAGTGTATAATCAAAGAGGGTTATACTAGCATGTAACCTGGTCCAAATAAAGCTCTTAGGTATTTCTAAATCATGCCAAAACGGGTCAGAACTGAAAGTCAAGGTATAAGTCAAACTATGCGACTTTCGGTTCCGAACCGGGTCTAAACAAGAAATTGTCGGGTTGAACATGTTTGGACATGTTCTTACACTTATTACCAAGTTATAACAATGATAAAACAGGTTGTATATGTTCTACATTGTTAATTATGCATAAATTAGAATTTACACATTCTGTTGACTTTTTAAATACAAGTTTAACCCGACATTTGACCTAGTTAGAGTGGGAATCAGGGGGAACCCTTTTGAGGGTTTATTACCCACATAATTACCAACTTATAACTACTTTTAATTCGAGATATGACTGAGCCATTGTGGACTAATCTCGAAGTCAAACCGTAATTACGACGGTTTGACTTTTAGCTAAATAACTAAGCTAAACATTATTAAAGAAGGATTAGCAAACTTACAATAGTCCTAAGCTTGATTAGTGATCACTTGAGAGTGTCTTGGAGCTCCAGAAATGATCAGATTGCAAGAGGAAGGTGTGAAGAACATTGGTGCATATCATGGCCTTTATATAGTGTTTAATCCACCACAAATCTTTGACACATGAGTCTACAACCCACCACAATTGATCAACACATGTTCCTAGTGCTTAGGGGGTGTCTAGGGGTCAAGAGAGATGTGAAAAATAGGATAAAATCGATCAGATTGCACTCAGCAGGTAAAACCCCATAGAAGTTGGAGCTGGGCAACCCTCGTGTGACGCCACCCCCCCCCCCCTCGCGTCGCGCTAGGCCTAGTCTGATCAGATCTTTTGATTTTTGCGATTTGATCCTTGGCTCTTCAAAATTCGATTAGGAACTTGTTTCTTGAATTATGAACCCTCATAATTGACCTATAAGGGCTTTAAAACATATACCCACTTTGTTAAGTCCCCGGTTAACTTTATTGTTACCCGAAAAGTCCTAACTTTCAACGTTTATGCTTTAACCCCTCGCACACGAAT
The DNA here is from genome assembly GCA_030545235.1 of Helianthus tuberosus. NCBI lineage: Eukaryota > Viridiplantae > Streptophyta > Magnoliopsida > Asterales > Asteraceae > Helianthus > Helianthus tuberosus. The sequence goes on from JARYGA010054243.1 coordinate 1,661, forward strand.
TTGATCATAACTTTCTCATACGATATCGAAACTTTATGAAATTTATATCGCGCATTCTAGTGAGCATAGTTATCAGTTACAAAGCTTCGGGTTTGTCAAAAGGTCACTCAGAGGTATAACTTAAACATGTTGACACATTTAACCCCTGTAGTTTGTAATCTCTCACTTTTTGCTTCGTATGATCCATGATTTATTCGTTTGATGATATGAACATCATGTAGGGTTATTATGAAGTATGTTTATTCACTGTTGACATTCGGAAATCGTATATTCACATACTTTCCATGTTTGTCAACTTTAGTCCTTTTATAACATTCTTTCACACGTTCAAACATGTGACACGTGTCTACACATTATAGGACGTGAATTTCCGAGGTGTTACAACTGTTGAGTTAATGATTCACCCTTAATGTGACAAAAGGTTTCATACCGCTGATTCAGAATTTCCCTGTTATTTTCAATTACTTCTTCCGTTCCCCCAAACTGTTCCGTCAGTGCATCCCATAATTCCTTGGCACTGTTACAGTGTAACAGCCCAGCATAAATGTCATTGGGTAATGCAGATGAAATGATACTAAATGCTTTGGCATCGAGTTCGAATTTTTGAAAATCAGTTTCAATATAGTTTTTAGGTTTCTTAGGTTCGAACTTCTTTGTATCCTCAGCACTTGGCACCATGGGAACATGTGGTCCAAAAACAACAGATCTCCAACATCCAGTATTCTGTTGAGCAAGGATGTGACCCATCCTTCTCTCCCAGATGTTGTATTCATTTCGTTTCAACATGGGTGGTTTGAAAAGTGAACCGATGTTATTCTTATCATCTTGTGATTGTGACGTCATCCTGGTTGTTTTACAGGTACTGATTAATCAACTTTGATGGTGATTAAACCTTACTCTGTTTTTCAACAAATCGAACAAATATCAGTATCAACGATTGTGAGCTGAACTATTTATGTCAAAATGATTGTTAAATCAAATTTGACTGTCCGAGCTCTGATACCAATTGTTAGGATCTGAGTTTCTTTTTTATTGTGTTTTTGTTTAAGAAATGATGAAGATGAACAAGTAATGCAGCGGAATTAAATGGAAATAAACTTTGCACACAATCAAACAGGAGAAATACTTTCAACACACATGTTGGAACATTGAACCGAGTGATTAAATTTATTCCAATCACCGATTACAACTTTGCATGCATGTAACAAACTCCCCCTCAGCCTGAGCTCATAGTGTTTGTTCGTATAGGAAGAAAAGTGATGAAGAGCTAATAGAACAGTACAGGGTACTGTTCTATTTATAGGCACGCCCAAACCACTGTGGCATCTTTGCTGACGTCACCATGAAAGTGAACCTCCTAACAAACTCTATCTACTGATCTGATACAAACACTGCTATGCTAACTACTGATTACAATACATTACATAAGAAAAACTAAACTACTGCTTTATTCTTCCACTGTTGTGACTCCAACAGTACTTGATGTCTTCAGTAGTGCTTGACCCATAGCAGTAGATTGATCAACAGGGCTTTAGTCTTCATCAGTCTTTAACTTGATCAGCAGTTGTAAGTCAGCAGTTGTTGTAAAGGATCAGTGGATGGAGGTCATCAGATGTTGAAACCACTTTCAAGGGGAGAGAATGTAAGCATAACATCTGCTTATTTTGGATCCACTGCTCTGATCCAGTTTTGGCTTTAATTATCTGTTCCTCTTATAGGGTTCAATCCCAACAATAACAACTCATATTCATCAAGATTTCTTCATATTTTAAGCTTATGTTCAAGTTTACCTCTTGTGATTCTTAGTGTTCTTCATGATCAACATTGTGTAACATCTTTTAACCACTTAAAATAGAAGTAAAATAGCAAGATCAAGGTTCTTACCACTAGCACAAGGCTAGGGATGATCAAGTGAAGAAAATAAGTGGATAAAAGCAAATGAACAAGGTCCTTGAAGTTCCGTAAGCTCCTAGCTTCCTTATGTAACCTCTAACACCGTTCTATAAGCTTGGATTGTATGAAGCTTGATCAAATATGGTGGGTGTGTGTGTTGATTCTCGGCCGAGAGCACAAGGGGAAGAAGGAGAAGTTTGTGTGTGTTTTGATGTGTGTAGAAATGAGACTATGATCCTTCAAGTTTACTTATAACCCATTTCATCATTTTAACTCATGTATAATATGCTCAACACAAGGGAACATAATCTAAGATTTAATTGAAACAAAATCAACCAAGTGGGGCCATGTTGGCCGATTACTAGGTGGGGGGGGGGGGGTAGTAGGCTAGGTTTGTAAATATTAGTTAGTTTAGGGTAAAAATGTAAGTATCGTTAGTTATTCTAGTTACTAGATATTTATGATGTGTTATGATGTTCGGGGACTATAATGTCACACCCGCTCGTAGCGGAAGCGCGAGGTGTGATCTGATCGGTTCTCATTGCATAACAATATAAGTGAACATACTAAATGAATAAAAATAAGCTCCAATGCCATTGTCATAATCGTTTCAAAAGAACGCAACATAAGTTAAATGTATTGGTTACAAACCATCAAATGAAAATAAGTTGTCATTGTTTTATACATCAAAATGTAAGTCTTGTAATGTCAAGGCTTTGACCACTATATCACCGCAAAAAGGCGGTATATAACGGGCAAACCCTTCTAATGGTGGCATGGAGTCTTGATACTTGCTTTCCTTGACTGAAATGTCTGCATGGTCCACTAATTTCCTGAAATACATGTTAAGTTTGAAAACATCAACAAAAGTTGGCGAGTTCATGCAGTTTAGTTGTATGAGATGTATCTGTAAAATGTGAGTTATATAAAATGTATCTGTAAAATGTGAGTTGTATAAAATGTATCCATAAAATGTGAGTTGTATAAAATGTATCCATAAAATGTGAGTTGTATAAAGTGTATCTGTATGTAATGATGTAGTATGTAAAGCGTCAATGAAATCGTAGATCATTAATGTTTCGCGAGGACATTAATATGTGTGACGAATTAGGAAGCAATCCAAACCTAAACGATTTTGTGTCGACTAATATCGACTGGGACACAAACACACTCTTCTGTATGGGTCCACGACCAAGAGTGGGGCTCGCCAATACCCATTAGATCTAACCCTATGTACCTAGGTCCAAACTGGATTAATGGTGCTTAGATGTATGACCCTAATCGCACATGATCTAAGGTGTTTCATTCCATGACTTAACAAACAATTGAACATGTATTTTCCCCGATAGTTGTAAAGCATTTAAAATGAATAGGGGACATGAACTCACAGAATTGCGTCCGTGAATGGTAAGTAACTGTGATCTGACGTACGATCGTCTTGAATAGTGCCACGACCTACAAACGTTCTATATTTGTTAGACACTTCGGTCTTGTAATGACTTGAGTACAAGTCTTTTATCTTGAATATGTGTTAACACTTGTATGTCTTTGTTATTCATTAAACTGTGTCTTAGATGTATTAACTGATAACTGTTTAGTGTGTATATTTCGCCAAATACATATTCTTGTGTCTCGTGAGTTGTATCATCGGGTTTGGTCCTCTTGATTTCATGTCTTGAATGAATAAATTGTATAATTGTATTTTCATCAATTATATGTCATTGGGCTTAGCCCAAGAATTCATGTTATTGGGCCCAAATAGTGTTGGGCCTCAATAGTGTTATTGGGCCTTGGCCCATATGTTGTGTTTTTGGGCTTAGCCCATGAGTTTTGATATTGGGCTTAGCCCATGTATTTATGTTAAGCCCAATTAGGATGATAAGCCCATTTGTATAAAAAATAAGCCCATTTATATAAAATAGGCCCATATGTAAAATAAGCCCATTTGTTATAAAATAAGCCGATGTGTTAAAAATATATTCTTTCATTTTTATAAAAGTTACTAACTATAGGCTTTTTAAATTAAAGAATACATAGTAATTTTTATAAGTTTCAAAACATCCGGATATTATTGTCGGTGATTTGTATGTATTCGCGTCGAAAGATCGCCTAAACGTCGTAGTAACTCCTCGGAATGGCGATATGTTCATAGATTCGTCCGTCGTCTAATTTGACCATAATTTGTGTCCGATCATTCGGATTGTCCGTAACTCATTTTTGAGGCGTAAATATATGTATTCTTGTAAGACTTTGAATGTAATATACCTTGTGTTTATTTGTATCATTATATTCAAGTTTCTAGTTTTGATAAATATAACTAATACACCAAATAAACACATAGCACATAAGTTGTTAAATCACTAAATATATATTTTCTCAAAAATATATATTTATAACTAGCTTTGTTTTTATAAAAACTACCCTTTAAAATCTTTTTATTCTCATAAAGATCTTGTCAAAAATGGCAGTTCTTATAACATATGATTTTTAATAAAATTTTGCCATATAACCTTTGTATTATGTACTTTGCCATGTTTAGATAAACATATCATTTTCTTTTCAAATTCATCATCAATTTACTCATAACTTTCTTAACAAAAACATAGGAGATTTTATAACATAAACTTATCATGATGATCTCAAAATCATGTAGGGTTTTGGGTATGATCATAACATATGTTAACTAGTTCAAATCCATGCTTTACTTCAAGTTTGAACCATTTTTATAAAAATCCCATCTTGTATGTTTGTTTTCATAATCTTGTAGAAGTATTGTTTTTAATGAAAAACACTAAATACTTTAACAACATCAAAGATTATGATCATCCATTTAAACATTTATGTTTAACAAAAAAACCCTTTTAACATAAACATGTATACTTGTTAAATCATGTATTTAAACATCATCTAACCATTTATTCATATGCTAATCATCATGACAAGATCAAATATGCAAGTAATAAGTCTCAAATCACCACATAAACAAACATATATATCATGATTATTATTTTGCTTCTTTGTATTTTCATATTATTATGTATACTTGTTTAATTATTACATGTTCTTTAAACAACATAAACATAAATAAATATGAAAAAAGAGATTTAGAAGCTCACTTCTAGCACTTATGGCTAGGGATGATCTTAGTGAAAATGATGAAGAAAAATGATGAAGATTATGATGGTAGAAAGCTCTTGAATGGATGAAAATGCTTCCTTCAACTTGGAGATGTCTTAGATATTCATAACTTGCATAAAAGTACATCTTGATCATCTTGTAAATGACTTGAAATGAATGATGAATTAATGGGTTCATGGCTGAATTTTGGGAGTAGGAAATGGGTTCTTGAGTGTGTGTAAATGAAGGTGTGAATTATGGTTGAAATGATCTAGTAAAGATATGTTTACAACACTTTAATCATTCACCAAGTTACTACTTGCAAATGGTAGTAAATATCTAGATATTTTTCCAAATGAGCACATGGATGTGGGTGTAACGCCCGGCTCTTTTGTCCCGTTTATAGAAAGTTTTGTTCGTAATTCTATTTTTGGAAACCTTGTATTCTTGTAATCGTTCTTTCCTTGTAATCATTGTAAAAGCGAGACTTGGATCATTAATGAAACTCGTATTTTGTTATACACACTTTATGTATGCTCGTACACTTGAATTGATGAAACAATTGTTGATTATCCATTATCCTTGGAAACTAAGTGCTAAACTTACAATTATTTAAACTCGTGATATATATACATGCCATTCATGATTGAGCATTTGAATTGAGAAACAATTTGGTATTTATTCGGGATGTTCGAGAACTTATGTTAAACAAATAAACACGTGACATTTATATTTTATGCGAAACTTATGCTTAATTTACACTTGGGCATACTTTAGAACATGTTACATATGCCAAGGAACACTAATTAAATCATAAAACCCGTATTAGGTGACATTGGAACACGTTACAAATTGAAATAACAAAAAAATAAAAAATTTTGCTTCTGACTATGGCTTACGGACCGTAAGCCTCAACCCTTACGGTCCGTAAGGGGTCTGGCGGGACAGCAGCTTTGACAGCTCGCGAATTTGCACGAAATCCCAAGTTCTTTCCCTCTCCAATCAGCTTTAATCCACCTCTAAACACCTCCAATCACCACCAAACTCTTCCATTATAAATACAACCCTTCTCCAAGCCATTCTAGACTTTCATCACTCTCAAGTTCTTGCAAATTTCAGAAATTCGGGCAGATTCATACTCTTGCACTAAAGTGAGTATAACTTGCTCATTTCTCAACCAAATCACTTGATTCTTATTCCTACTTGCTTGGATAATCATAGGGTTTGATTCCTTGATCTCTCCTTGGAGAAATCAGACCTGGAATTGCCTTGAAAATGTCCATAAACTTTCTGTTATGTTTTAAACTCTTTCAAAACTTGTTTAAACTTATCAAACTTGAGTTTTCTCATCTCAAACCTATGTCCTAATGCTCATAATCAAAAGAATGATTAGTTGAGCTTAAAAACAAGGTTGAAACATTTAAAATAAGAGGATTAAACCACATAAACTTTCTGTTTTGTTTAGGGTATTTAACCCACAAGTCATGTCAAGCTTAGACTTTGGTGAATGAGTGATTATGGAACAACTTGGGTTGTCCAAACATACAATCCTCACATGATTTAATGATTTCTCTTTAGTTAGGTTGTTTATATTATTGTACTAATCCTAGTTCGTGACCCTCCTTGGTTGTTTATACAGCAAGTGAAGTGGTGAACATTCAAGGGGTTCCTAAATGGAAGCTTGTTCTTCCTACCCCATACATGACTTCCATGATAACTCGAGGTGCCTAAATGAAGATCCTAATCTTCTACCTCCTACATGAATTATTGGACTAAATAATATGTAACCTTTCGAACCTTTAATGTTGAACTTGTGTTTATATGTTAAAGTAGTAGAATATCATCTAAGACTTTAAAACCTTGATATGATTCTAATGGGTGTACTACCCATGAAATACAATATAACCCTAGTGGTTACATAGTGTCATACAAGAGTTATAATTTAAAGATGATTATTTTAATATTATACTTTATGTTATACTAAAATTCAAAATTTATAATGTTCCGTTAAACGCCAAACTCACACACCTATGTTTCCTCGTGTAGAAGGACTAGGTGCTCCAACTAATCCATCCACCAACTCACTCGCGGGATTTCAAGTAGGAAAGCTTGCAACCACTGTGAGTATACTCGGTCCCTTTTTCCCATTTACACTTTGGGATGCAACAAGTATAACTATGCAAACAACATTTAAACTCAATTAAACTTACTCTATCCATGACTAAACATGAAACTAATGTGACTTACTTGTTATTCTCGTATGCTATGTGATCGCTTTGGAACGTTATATGCTCATTAACTTTGCTCGCCCACCTTAACAATTATAGCGCTATAGGATTAACGCCCCGCCCGTTATACTTTTGGGTATTGTTAAGTTAAACATTACCACCCCGCTAAACTTTTGGGATTAGGCTCTTTTATGCGTTGTATTCTCGGGTTTGATCATATTGCACGCCAAAATTTCATACTAGTAATCACATATTATGAATCATGTTTGATATGAGCACTTTTTATTCTATTATGGTATGTAGTTAAACTTGTATACTCGCCTCTGCTTTTGCATTGAAACTCTATTTTAATACATGTTGCAGGTTGATTAATGAAGTATGGATGAATGATGAAACAAGTGTAGGGTGGACTAGATACACACCTATAAATCGTTTATCTTTTAATGTTATGTTATTTGTTGAAACAATGTTTTATTTTGTTTTGATTATTGTATCACAATTTAGCAATTGCAATGAAATTTGAATTTAATTAAATATTGTCACATAGTGTTATGAAGTCTCTTGCAATCTATACACACTTCGTCTCATCCCGATGTTTCCACCATCAGTTGGAGTGTGACAGATTGGTATCAGAGCCATAACTATAGGGAATTAGGAAAATTGCCATGCTTTTGCCCTAATCTATAGTTTTAGGAATTTTGCCTCTTATGTGTTGTTTAAAACTTTTGTACTCTACCATGCATGCTTCCAAGCTATACTTCTTGTTGATTAAATTTATATGCCTTTCCTAAGGTTAACGTGAATACACTTTTGTTTATTCGTATACTCTTGTAACACAAACGAGACAACTTTATCAAAATAGGCGTGAAACCCACAATTTGGTAAACGACTCTCATTCTACCTTAAACTATTTTTGCACGAAATTCCACCATTAAGCTAGGAGTGAAATCCACAACTTAATGGTAATTTCCATTTCAACTCTAGTGGACCCTTGTCATAGTGTTGAAATTTTATTTTTGACCCGACGAGTACCAACCACATTTAGGGTACGAAATTGTCAAGCTAGGGGTGAAACCCGCATCTCGTCGATTAAGTCCCATTCCTCGATTTTCAATCTCGCCAAAGTCCCGATTGTTTCAATCGATTAGAGACGTGTAGTAACTGGAAGGGTAAGATACCGCTAATCGCTTCTCGACGAGAGTATCTTACCTATAGGCCAAAGCACGTTTTCTCTAATTCGAAAGAACTTTAGGCCCACTTTGGAATAGTCGACGTTTCTCTACCCAAAACAATCCTATGTTTTATTGAGCCTCTCTTTTATGTATCTCAATTTATATGTGATTTTATACTTGAACGTTCGTTCTTTTCAAATTTTGGTTTACTCATTTCGCACGTTGATCACAATCACAAACAATAATAATCCCTCGTGAACAAACTAAATTTGCAATGCTTTCATTTATTCATGCTATGCTATGTGGAACTCATGACTATGCTATATGAGACGTCTAAACTCTTTATGTTATGTGAATCAATTTGAACCTTTTTTTGCTATGTGACACTTTATGCTATGTGAATCAATTTATGCAAACAATCTTCTTAAACAAACATTATGATCAAGTCTCACCTTTTCATTCTTTTGAATCTTAGATGTCTTCTCGTCACTCCAACTCGTCTAGGAAGTCAAAGTCCCATGCTACGAAGAAGATGATGACTTTCATGGCCGATCAATTTACGCGCGTCATTCCAAAGGTCATCACCGAGATTCAAGCCTCCGAAACACCCCACTCTTCCGTAGACTCTAAGGTCGAAATACGCAAGCCCGCTTTGTTCAACTTCAAGCACTTTTCGTCGTGCAATCCCAAGCCATTCACTAGCAATGATGGGGTAACCTCCATGCTCGAGTGGTTTGATAGCATAGAGGTCACGTTCATCAATAGTGATTGCCCCGATGAGCTCAAAACGCGTAGTGCGACTGGGGTATTCCAAGCCCGAGCTCTCGAATGGTGGACGAATGAAAGGAACATTCGTTCGAACGAACTAGCATATGTGTTGGCATGGGAAGAAGTTAAGGCCCTGATGATGGATGAGTTTTGCCCTCCGCATGAGCAACAAAGATTAGAAGAAGAATTTTGGGCTCTAAAGCAAGTGGGTGATGAGAACCTAGCCTACACTACTCGTTTCAAGCAACTTAGCTTCATTGTTCCTCACCTCGTTATGACCACCGACCGTAAGATAAGGAAATACATCAATGGGTTACCTTCTGGCATGCGGGATACGATCGACGCAGCCAAACTCGATAATATTGAAGTTGTTTACCGCCTCGCTGCTTCCCTGAACAACAACCGTGTACGCGATAAGCAAGCCGCAAACCCCGTTTCATTCAAGCCAACCAACCAAATTACCCAACAGTCGAGTAGCAATAGGGGGAAGAAGCGAAAGCAACCCGTTTGCAACGCGATTGTGCCACCCGTTAACCCGAATCCCGTTGCTCCTGATAACACCCAAAAGTTGTACACTGGGATTCACCCCAAGTGTGCCACTTGTAATTACCATCATCCCGCCAATGCCAGGTGTCGTCGTTGTGGCAATTGCAACCGTTATGGACATGACACCGCCTTTTGCCGCAACTATCAACAGCAACAAGCACCACCAGCTCAGCAAGCCCAACAAGCTCCACCTGCTCCTCAAAACGCAAGACCCGCTAGAGCTTGTTTCAAATGTGGGGATGCTAATCATCTTCGTCCTCAATGCCCACAATGGAATCAAGAGCAACAACAACCTCCTCGTGGACGCGCTTTCAACCTGAATGCAAATCAAGCGCGCAACGACAATGATGTCGTTAACGGTACGTTTCTTGTTAACCATCTTTATGCTTCGATACTGTTTGATACTGGTGCGGACAAAAGCTTTGTGTCCTTAGAATTCGAATCATTGTTAAATTGCACGCGCTCTAAGCTACCTAAGTCGTTTTCCGTTGAAGTCGCCAATGGCAAATCCATCTTAGTCGATTCCGTTCTCCTCGATTGTCGTCTTACTCTTAACGAACACGTTTTTACCATCGACCTCATACCCATGCAATTGGGTAGTTTCAACGTCATCATATGCATGGATTGGCTTCAAAAGAACCATGCTGAAATCGCTTGTCACGAGAAATACATTCGTTTACCCCTTCCATCTGGTGATGTTTTGGACGTCTATGGAGACCGACCTTCAAAGGGACTAAAGTTGATGTCCTGCACACAAGCGAACAAATACTTACGCAAACAGTACTTTGCCTTTTTAGCCCACGTTGTGGAAGAGAAGGGCAAGGGAAAGAGTTTAAGTGATGTTCCAGTGGTGCGCGACTTCCCTGACGTCTTTCCTGAAGATTTACCTGGTCCTCCTCCACCTCGATCTGTTGACTTTCATATTGACCTCGTACCTGGTGCGACTCTTGTTGCTAAAGCTCCTTATCGTCTTGCACATTCTAAAATGCAAGAATTATCTACGCAACTTCAAGAACTCCTCGATAAGGGTTTCATTCGTCCAAGTACCTCACCTTGGGGTGCTCCTGTGCTCTTCGTCAAAAAGAAGGATGGCTCTTTCCGCATGTGCATCGATTATCGTGAGCTTAACAAACTCACCGTCAAGAATCGTTACCCTCTTCCGCGTATCGACGATCTCTTTGATCAACTTCAAGGAGCTACTTGTTTCTCCAAAATCGATCTTCGTTCTGGTTATCACCAGCTTCGGGTTCTCGAAGAGGACATTCCCAAAACCGCTTTTCGCACTCGCTATGGACACTACGAGTTCGTGGTTATGCCTTTTGGCTTGACCAACGCACCCGCTGTGTTCATGGATCTCATGAATCGTGTTTGTAAGCCTTATTTGGATCATTTTGTGATCGTCTTCATTGATGATATTCTCATTTATTCTAAATCTTGAGCCGATCATGAACGTCATCTTCGCCTTATACTCGAACTCTTGCGAAATCAACGTTTATACGCTAAGTTCTCTAAATGCGAGTTTTGGATTAAAGAAGTCCAATTCCTTGGACACGTTGTTAGTGAAAAAGGAATCCACGTTGACCCTGCGAAGATCGAAGCAGTGAAGAATTGGACCGCGCCTAAATCTCCTTCTGAAATCCGTTCCTTCTTAGGATTGGCGGGTTACTACCGTCGATTCATCTCGAATTTTTCAAAAATCGTCGTTCCTCTCACTTCGTTGACTCAAAAAGAAAAACCTTTTGCTTGGGGTCCTGAGCAAGAGGAATCTTTTCGGACTCTCAAAGACTTTCTATGCAACGCCCCTATTCTTGCTCTCCCTGATGGGAATGATGATTTCGTGGTGTATTGCGATGCCTCGAACCGTGGTCTTGGTTGTGTTCTCATGCAACGAGGTAAGGTCATCGCTTATGCATCTCGTCAACTCAAGATACATGAGAAAAACTATACTACCCATGACCTTGAACTTGGCGCAGTTGTTTTTGCGTTGAAAATTTGGCGACACTACCTTTATGGTACTAAGTGTGTGGTTTTCACTGACCACAAGAGCCTTCAACATATCTTCGACCAAAATGAACTAAACATGCGTCAACGTCGTTGGGTGGAACTGTTAAACGACTATGACTGCGAAATCAAATACCATCCAGGTAAAGCGAATGTAGTAGCTGACGCCCTTAGTCGCAAAACTCATATGAAGGGTATTCGTTGTCTTCAACTCGTGAACGATCTTCCACGCCGCATTCGCGAAGCTTAGTACGCCTCTATTAACGAAGGTAACTTCCTTGTTGAGATACGGGGCGCTAGAGAACACGACCTCGTCTCCAAAGCCGATGGTATCCTATACCTTGACAATCGTGCCTGGATCCCTGATCGTGAGGACCTTCGAGACTTCATTATGAACGAGGCACACAAATCCAAGTACTCAATTCATCCTGGTGCCGACAAGATGTACCATAATCTACGTACGTCCTATTGGTGGCCCGGTATGAAAAGAGACATTGCCGTTTACGTTTCTAAGTGTCTTACGTGTTCGAAAGTCAAGGCCGAGCATCAACGACCTTCCGGTCTACTCGAACAACCTGAAATCCCCGTTTGGAAATGGGATAGCATTGCGATGAACTTCATCACTAAACTCCCTCGTACATCTTCTGGTCACGATAGCATTTGGGTGATCATCGATCGTTTGACCAAGTCCGCTCAATTCATCCCTATTCGCGAAGATTTCAAGGTTGAACGACTTGCTCGCATCTATACCGATGAAGTCATAAGCCATCATGGTATTCCTCTCGACATCATTTCTGATCGCGATGGTCGATTTACTTCGCGTCTCTGGCAAACCTTTCAGTCCGCTATGGGTACTCATCTGAATCTCAGTACGGCTTTTCATCCTCAAACGGATGAACAGACTGAACGTACTATCCAAACCCTAGAGTACATGCTCCGTTCTTGTGTCATCGACTTTGGTGGTAGTTGGGATGTGCATTTAACTTTGGTCGAGTTCTCGTACAACAATAGCTACCACTCCAGTATTAAAATGGCTCCATTCGAGGCATTGTATGGTCGCAAATGCCGATCTCCTTTAAGCTGGCATGAGATTGGTGACAAACATTTTACTAGCCCTGAGATCATACAAGAAGCGACAGATAAGATTCACCAAATCCATGATAATCTACTCAAGGCTCGAAATCGTCAAAAGGTCTATGCTGATAAGGGATGAAAACCGATGGAATTCAACGTTGGGGATCATGTTCTACTCAAAGTATCTCCTTGGAAAGGAGTGGTTCGTTTCGGTAAAAAGGGAAAACTTGCCCCTCGCTATGTTGGTCCTTTCAAGATACTCGAAAGGATTGGTAAGGTGGCTTATCGACTCGATTTACCTCAAGAACTCAACAACGTTCATCCAACGTTTTGATCTCTCAAATCTAAAGAAGTGTCATGCTGAAGAGGGACTTCAAGTTCCTCTCGAAGATCTCCAAATAAACGACACTTTGCATTTTGTGGAGAAACCCGTCGAAATCATGGATCAAGGGGTCAAGTTATTGAGGTATTTCGATAGCTATTTCAAGTGGGGTAACCATTGTCGGGCAAAGCAGACTCAACTCCTCAAACCTATCAGTATACGCCCTGTGCTCACCACTATCTTGCTTCAACTCATCAAATTCCTTCTCCAAAGCTCGCTGCTCATGACGAGGACAGAATTCCCTCATCATAAGAGCCCTAAGTTCAGCCCAGGTTTGCGCAAGGGCAATTTCTGCACCTCGGTCCCTCATAACCCCGTTCCACCATGTGAGAGCCCTCTTCTGGAACACACTTGAAGAAAACTCGACCTTGCGATTATCCGGACACTGAACGTGGCGGAAAGTATTCTCAATGCTCTCGAACCACTGAAGAAGCCCAGTTGCTCCCTCAGAGCCACTAAACTTGAGTGGTTTAGCCTGATTAAAGTCCTTGTATTTGCATAGGGCATTGTTGTTGTTGTTAGCTTGTTGCCATTGAGCAAAGAGATTTGGAAATTGGGCAGCCATCTGCTGCGCAATAATTTCTGCCAGTTCGGCAGTCTCTATCTGGTTCTCGCGTCGAGGAGGCATTCTAAAAGAGGAACATGAAAGGAAACGAGTGAGAGAATTAGACGAAAAGAATGAGATGAACAAATCTGATGAAAGCAAGGATAGTGGTCATTTGTTTGTTACCTAAGGCAAACAAATGAGATGGTGACAAATCAAAGTAAATAGGTCAAAAATAATGTATCGCGAAGACATGCTCGCCTATAAGTGAACACTCATCCCAAGAATTCCCAGGTAAGCACAACTGGTCTCGCGTCTGATGAGATGTATACGAAGTGCTTGCCTAGACAGAAAACCCAGAATACAGGCATTCACCCTTCCAGTTTGCACGTGTTCACATTATTTAAAACCCAAAACCTTGATGAGATTTTGAAAACTCAAAGGGGTTCAAAACCATATAATAGAGAGTTCAAAACCTTACAATAGAGGGTTCAAAACCTAGTAATCAATCATCCTAGAACAGATGATTAGTTTTCAAAGCGGTTTTGAAATTTATGTTTTTGTTGCGGTTGTCGCCTAAGGATAGGCGACAGTATTGTTTTATGACTAAACGCAAGTAAACTCGCGTTAGGGTCCTAAGAAGGTTATAGACTAGGTCAAAGCATTACTAATTACTAATAACCTAATTCCCTATAACCATTGGCTCTGATACCATCTTTTCTGTCACACCCCGACCACGTAGAACATACAAAACGTGGCGGAAATATCGGGGAGTGTTGTAACAGAATTAATTGTTTCAAATCCATGGCAATTGAAGTTTCGTTTTATTGAATAAAAGTGTTACAATGTCTTAATAAACAAATAAATACAACATAATTAACTAGTCTTGCATCTTTTATTGTCACTAAAGCCCAAGTCTGTCTATGTATATCTTGACCATCTTATGCAACAGTTCCTGAAAAACACATGTGAAGATAGGTACGTCAGCATAAAAATGCCTGTGAGATACATAGGTTTTGTGAAAATAAGATTCATGACTTATGTTTGAGAAAATGTTTAGTCATGAACCTTGTTATTTGCTTTGTCTTTTAAATCATTTGAAAAACGATAAGATCAGATGATAAGTATAAATAAATGTAAATAATGTATGGTTAAATAAATAACCATGTAAGATGAGTTTGTATAAGATAAGTTGTTTGTAAAACAATGTCTTGTGAAAAGTATGTTATTTGTATAAAATGTTCTATGTCTCAAACTGAAATGATTCAAATAACGCTACGATATGGAATACCATACAAACACTTATATATAGGAAGTACCAGCGGCGTATCCACCATGCTTGTATCATATTACACACGCATCGTTACTTAATCACTTAATCAAACCAAACCAATCAATGTAAGAAGTCTATGTTTAAATCAATTGTCAAATGTATTGGGTAATATGTCAAAGTGTTCATGTCAAGATGTAAATCATGTCAAAATGTCTATGTCAAATATCCATGTCAAATGTCTATAGTCCAAAAGTAGTCAAGTAATGTATAACCAAAATGATATGTATGGTAAGTAAAATTTAGACTACTTAAACCATAAGTAAAAATGTACAAAACAAAGTATTGAAGTAAAACTTGGTTTAAATCAAAGTTATGTTTTGTAAGATATATGCATGCTATATTGAATATGAACATTTATGCGGTATTGTGAAAATTCATACATCCAAGCCTTGAGACAGACGGATAACTATGTAAAAGTGAGTTATCAAGAGAATATGTATTCGGATTCGGTCATTCCTTTCATCCCCTTTCCCTGGGATGTCCGGAACGGGATTTGTCAAGTCCTATGGTACCACTACCTACTACCGAGCGGCATGATCGGTGTTAATGAATGTATAGTATAGTTTAAACAAACCAAATGTCATACCAAAATGTAAGCATGTTTTATGAAGATAATGTACCTAGTATGCTAGAGTAAACATACAGGGTAGAGCTATAAAACCATGTGTCCATATGTTACTGGAACATATGCAACAGAGATGCAGTATAAAACAATGTACTAAGTATGCAAAGTCATCATACAAAGTAGAAAAGTCATGTAAAACAATGTACTAAGCATGTTATCAGTCAACATACATAGCAGAAAAGTCATGTAAATCAATGTGCTTAGCATGTTATCAGTCAACATACATAGCAGAAATGTAATGTAAATCATGTACTAATAGTGTACTAATGAACATAACAAGTATATGATGTGAAAACAGGAAAGCACGAAAGTAACAAGTAGGCACATGTGTTTCACCCCAAAACAGTTTGGAAAACAGTAAAAGAGGGGTCTATGTACTCACTTGAGATTGCTCAGTTGTCTAAAGATAACCACCAAGCAGTGCTAGAGATCTCGGAATCAAACGGCTCCTAATATAGGTAACTATGTTAAATAACCGGACCTAAATCGGAAGACTGGGTAGCATTAGGGTTTGTAAACCAAATGAGTGTCGGAACTCACGTGATATGGTTTAACAAAGCCTACATGCTAAATGAAACTTAACATAATTGTTTACGACCCATTACGACCCGTTTAGGAAGCTTATGCTACTTTAACGTGTCGTGCGCGTGAAACGCGTTCGGACCGCCTAACTAGTCCTATGATAAGTATTATATGCCTAAACATGTTACATAATCGGTTACGTGACAAAAGTTTAGGTTACATATGCTAAATTACCAATTATGTATGAAAAGGGTATTCTGGTAATTTACCTAAGGCATATAAACTACCTATCATACAACTACTTAAACGTCGTGACCATAAGGTATAACCTCGGAAGGTTATTCCCTACACTATGGTCACCTAATGTGTTTGGTCGGATCCTAATGATCGACCAAACTGGGTCGGGTTCGAGGTATAAGCGATTTATTAGATCGCTTATCCTACGACCCTAGACAACGTGGTAATCAGTAGGCATACTCCTAAGGGACTATGACCATCGTGATTACAATCACGTTGCGAAGTTCAAACGAACTTCGCATTGACCATTACTGCTCAACGCTGAAAGTCAAACAAAGTTTGACTTTCTGACTCGAAAAGCAGTAAAAATAAAGAAAAGAACGAAAGAATACTTACGAAGGGTCCCCGAATGCTAACCCAGATCGAAATAGCTCAGGTATGAAACGAAGGTTCCAACTTAGAGCTTTCTTAATCAGATTTCTTGTGCAAAATGAGGTTGTGTGGGTTGGGTATTTATAGGAATACCCGAACCGTTAGGATCGTTTCATGGAAAACGTGCCATGATCCAACCCGTACACTTGTCGGAACCTTATGGTGGCTGGAAATTTGTTCTTATCCGCTGACTAAACGATTGAGAATGTGTGGTTGAGAATCGAACAGGTGGGACCTGCTGTTAAAAACATTGAATCTGGTCTGGGAGTTGCCTTACGGACCGTAAAGCTGCCAATGTTGAGGTCCGTAAGGTAACAACTTTGGCAGATTTACAGTTTTGGTCCCTGTCATGCATTCAGCCCATTTTTGACATGTTTAAGGCCCGTTAACCCCATTTCAAAGCTCTAAAATGAAGTTAAAGTATAGGGAACTTAAAACATGCTCAAAAATATCTCGGATGTCGGTTCGTTTGGCCGTACGGTCGCGATGTTCGGTTAATTACGACGGAATACGCATAAGCGCGAAAAACGATCCAAATGACGCAACGAATGGATTTTTCTTAAGGCGAACACTAAAATATAATGTAGTCATGCTCTCATAAATTTTTGGATGTCCAGATGTATTCAGAACATAAGTTATGCGCGAAAATGCAAACTTGTGCACTTTTTGACACTTTTAGTCCCTGAATGACACAAAAGTTTATTTTAGCACACCGAACCCCTCAAAGCCTATTTCTAAGCTTCGTAAAGGATATTTATGGTATGTTTAACTTATGGTCATGTTCCGGAATGTCTGTTACAGATCAAATTGGCATACTTTCGCAGTTTGTCAACTTTAGTCCCTGTAAGCGATTTAACTTTGATTTCACCACACCAAACCTTCCAAAACTTATATCTAAGTTATGTAAAGGTTATTTTAGGTATGTTAAACCTATTTCACTATTCCGGAGTGTTTGTTGCATTAAACTGGTTATATTTACGCATTAGTGCGCGTATAACCTTCCAGAAAGCGATTTAGAGTTTGAAATTGAACAAGAGTTGATATGTGCAAAAGATACACATATTTTTACCAATCCCAAGTATGAAATATAATATTTCATTGGTTCGGTATTTGTTTGATGGCCGTGAAGGCACAGGTGTTACAGTCTCCCCTACTTTAGGAAATTTCGTCCCGAAATTTATTTAGAGGAAACTTGTGAGAGTCTAAAACATGAAGTTGAAAAGATCGAACAACATTGGTTAGGGTTCTGAACTTCTAGTAACTTTAATAACATCATGCTTGCAATGTAAGAGGGACACTTATATACAAGTATATAAAGCGTCATTGGTGCGTCCACCGTACCTCCATTACATCGTTATCATTTTGTTATTTTGTCGCTATCGGTTCTTACACATAATAAATCTTACTGGGTTTCTGTGCATTGAATTCCACAATTATGTAGGCCTCCATAATTACGTAGTTCCTTGTACAGCCCGCACAGTCTACTTTATAATGTGTAGTGTAAAACCAAATGAATAATCCTGTGATGAGTGTAACTAGACTGCCATAGAGTCCTTTAGACTAAATCAATAAATGATTTAAATAGACTATCAAGGAGTCTGTTCAGTTACATCACTAGATGTCATTCTTTAACCAAATTGTGAATCAATCTTTTTGACTAGACCACTAAAGGGTCCCTTATGAATCATGGAGTGGTACTATATAATCCAAGGGTCTTAACTATTACATAGAAGCCCATTTAAGGATTTAAGGTAGTACCTTTTGAATATCCTGCTACGAATCCCTCATATGAAGATATGAAAGATCCTGCAAGGATTTGGATAAAGAATATCCAGAGTAGTAAAAACACCAAAAATGCATAAAAGAAAACATAAGATGAGTAAACACATAGTCACATAACCACAAAATTGTTTGTTAATTTGTCTTGTAAACTGCGTACATGCGTTTAAAGCACACTAGGAATCCATTCCGTGGATTTCATTTGGTACTTTAAACGTTTATCAAGAATCCAACTATAAAGATAGAAAGATTCAAAAAGAAAATTCGATTTTGATTATTAGGAACCGAAGTGTTCGAATTAAGGTACATAAGGAATCCAATTAAGGACTCTGATTTGGAATGATGATTATCCACAAGGGTCTAATTGTGGAGATAAAAAGATCCCATATGGATTTTAGAAGTTGAAGATGTTTTGAAATCTTGCACGGGATGTGCTTAAGTCAAAACATGAAGTAAAATGCTTATGAAGTTGAGATGCTAGATATGTCAAGGCGACATATGAAGCAGAATTTTGAAGGTTAAGTCAATGTATGAGGAAAAATATTTTTTTGAAAACTATGCATGGGGTTCTTTTAAGAAAAATGTGTTTAACGTTTTTGAAACCTTATATATAATACTTTTTGAAATCATAAAGTAGGTGTATTAGGTAGATATATTTACAAAAATGTTTTAAAATCATGCGAGATGAATTTTGAAATTATGTATAAGGTTTTTTGAAAGACATGAATGATGCTTTTCGAAATCATGCACTTGATCAGAAAATGTATTGTGTTAATATTGTCTTCAGACTATATGAAATATTTTGAAATTAGAAAGGTTGGTTTTGATAACATGGCCAATGTTTTTGAAATAACACAGACAATGCATCTAGAAAAATTGTTTTCAAACTATATGAAATGTTTTGAGATCATGAAGATTGTTTTGAAATACTGGTACTGTGTATTTTGAAAAATCAAAACGTAGTGGGTATGAGATTTGAAAATACCCTTAGTTATCTAACCAAGGATTTAAAGGCACAGATGTGCAGAAGCATGATCACTCATAATGTCACTTTATTTTGTGTACTTTGTTTCTTAGAATGAAACGAGTACTTAAAATTTTTGAAGGAATCATGAGTGATCATCTGAAAGAGAGAATCACAAGAGTAGTTTGTAAGGAACATAGTTCCTTGATGTAGGTATCATAGGAAAATCATACACACATGTAACGATACTTGTATATCAGCATTTGTGAACAACGATTTATTTATAAACAAAACAGATTGTTTCACATTACAAGGAAACAAAAGAACAAAAGCGTAAGACAGCAACATCCTTTGTTCAGCTGAATGCTCATCCGTGGGTCGGATTCGCATTAGCAAGCTTTGGGCATCGGTTTCTGTAGTGGGTTAGATCCCCACAATTGTAACAGGCACCAGGTGGATAGTGTGGTCGTGCAGCTTGACCCTGTTGCTGAGCAAGAGGCTGAGCAACTTGTTGAGCCGGGTTCTGAACTGGGCGATTCGGATTAGCAGGGATGCGGCAGGTGTCAGCAAGATGACCGGATCTTCCGCAGTGGGTGCACTGACGACACTGGAGGTGTGGTTGATGATGGCCGTTATACCTGTTGCACAAAGGTGCATTGCCCAAATAAGGCTTCTTGGCTAGTGGTTGCGCAGGCTGATTTGGTGCAGCTTGGGCCTGTGCAGTAATGGCATTGTTTTGGGAAACCTTACGCTTCCTTGCCCTCTTGGATGAACTAGAATCCTTTGCATTCTTGTTTTGACCTTTCTTGCTATCCTCCTTGTCAGACGACTGTTTCTCGCCCTTGTCACCCTTCCTGTGTAACTTATTCTTCCTAATCTGCGACTCAGTCAATGTTGCTGATAACTCGATCGCTTGACGGAGTGTGGCAGGGTTACTACCAGTAAGGATGTCTTGTACCGAATCAGGTAGGCCGTCGATGTACCTTTCGATAGCTATTTCAAGTGGGGTAACCATTGTCGGGCAAAGCAGACTCAACTCCTCAAACCTATCAGTATACGCCCTGTGCTCACCACTATCTTGCTTCAACTCATCAAATTCCTTCTCCAAAGCTCGCTGCTCATGACGAGGACAGAATTCCCTCATCATAAGAGCCCTAAGTTCAGCCCAGGTTTGCGCAAGGGCAATTTCTGCACCTCGGTCCCTCATAACCCCGTTCCACCATGTGAGAGCCCTCTTCTGGAACACACTTGAAGAAAACTCGACCTTGCGATTATCCGGACACTGAACGTGGCGGAAAGTATTCTCAATGCTCTCGAACCACTGAAGAAGCGCAGTTGCTCCCTCAGAGCCACTAAACTTGAGTGGTTTAGCCTGATTAAAGTCCTTGTATTTGCATAGGGCATTGTTGTTGTTGTTAGCTTGTTGCCATTGAGCAAAGAGATTTGGAAATTGGGCAGCCATCTGCTGCGCAATAATTTCTGCCAGTTCGGCAGTCTCTATCTGGTTCTCGCGTCGAGGAGGCATTCTAAAAGAGGAACATGAAAGGAAACGAGTGAGAGAATTAGACGAAAAGAATGAGATGAACAAATCTGATGAAAGCAAGGATAGTGGTCATTTGTTTGTTACCTAAGGCAAACAAATGAGATGGTGACAAATCAAAGTAAATAGGTCAAAAATAATGTATCGCGAAGACATGCTCGCCTATAAGTGAACACTCATCCCAAGAATTCCCAGGTAAGCACAACTGGTCTCGCGTCTGATGAGATGTATACGAAGTGCTTGCCTAGACAGAAAACCCAGAATACAGGCATTCACCCTTCCAGTTTGCACGTGTTCACATTATTTAAAACCCAAAACCTTGATGAGATTTTGAAAACTCAAAGGGGTTCAAAACCATATAATAGAGAGTTCAAAACCTTACAATAGAGGGTTCAAAACCTAGTAATCAATCATCCTAGAACAGATGATTAGTTTTCAAAGCGGTTTTGAAATTTATGTTTTTGTTGCGGTTGTCGCCTAAGGATAGGCGACAGTATTGTTTTATGACTAAACGCAAGTAAACTCGCGTTAGGGTCCTAAGAAGGTTATAGACTAGGTCAAAGCATTACTAATTACTAATAACCTAATTCCCTATAACCATTGGCTCTGATACCATCTTTTCTGTCACACCCCGACCACGTAGAACATACAAAACGTGGCGGAAATATCGGGGAGTGTTGTAACAGAATTAATTGTTTCAAATCCATGGCAATTGAAGTTTCGTTTTATTGAATAAAAGTGTTACAATGTCTTAATAAACAAATAAATACAACATAATTAACTAGTCTTGCATCTTTTATTGTCACTAAAGCCCAAGTCTGTCTATGTATATCTTGACCATCTTATGCAACAGTTCCTGAAAAACACATGTGAAGATAGGTACGTCAGCATAAAAATGCCTGTGAGATACATAGGTTTTGTGAAAATAAGATTCATGACTTATGTTTGAGAAAATGTTTAGTCATGAACCTTGTTATTTGCTTTGTCTTTTAAATCATTTGAAAAACGATAAGATCAGATGATAAGTATAAATAAATGTAAATAATGTATGGTTAAATAAATAACCATGTAAGATGAGTTTGTATAAGATAAGTTGTTTGTAAAACAATGTCTTGTGAAAAGTATGTTATTTGTATAAAATGTTCTATGTCTCAAACTGAAATGATTCAAATAACGCTACGATATGGAATACCATACAAACACTTATATATAGGAAGTACCAGCGGCGTATCCACCATGCTTGTATCATATTACACACGCATCGTTACTTAATCACTTAATCAAACCAAACCAATCAATGTAAGAAGTCTATGTTTAAATCAATTGTCAAATGTATTGGGTAATATGTCAAAGTGTTCATGTCAAGATGTAAATCATGTCAAAATGTCTATGTCAAATATCCATGTCAAATGTCTATAGTCCAAAAGTAGTCAAGTAATGTATAACCAAAATGATATGTATGGTAAGTAAAATTTAGACTACTTAAACCATAAGTAAAAATGTACAAAACAAAGTATTGAAGTAAAACTTGGTTTAAATCAAAGTTATGTTTTGTAAGATATATGCATGCTATACTGAATATGAACATTTATGCGGTATTGTGAAAATTCATACATCCAAGCCTTGAGACAGACGGATAACTATGTAAAAGTGAGTTATCAAGAGAATATGTATTCGGATTCGGTCATTCCTTTCATCCCCTTTCCCTGGGATGTCCGGAACGGGATTTGTCAAGTCCTATGGTACCACTACCTACTACCGAGCGGCATGATCGGTGTTAATGAATGTATAGTATAGTTTAAACAAACCAAATGTCATACCAAAATGTAAGCATGTTTTATGAAGATAATGTACCTAGTATGCTAGAGTAAACATACAGGGTAGAGCTATAAAACCATGTGTCCATATGTTACTGGAACATATGCAACAGAGATGCAGTATAAAACAATGTACTAAGTATGCAAAGTCATCATACAAAGTAGAAAAGTCATGTAAAACAATGTACTAAGCATGTTATCAGTCAACATACATAGCAGAAAAGTCATGTAAATCAATGTGCTTAGCATGTTATCAGTCAACATACATAGCAGAAATGTAATGTAAATCATGTACTAATAGTGTACTAATGAACATAACAAGTATATGATGTGAAAACAGGAAAGCACGAAAGTAACAAGTAGGCACATGTGTTTCACCCCAAAACAGTTTGGAAAACAGTAAAAGAGGGGTCTATGTACTCACTTGAGATTGCTCAGTTGTCTAAAGATAACCACCAAGCAGTGCTAGAGATCTCGGAATCAAACGGCTCCTAATATAGGTAACTATGTTAAATAACCGGACCTAAATCGGAAGACTGGGTAGCATTAGGGTTTGTAAACCAAATGAGTGTCGGAACTCACGTGATATGGTTTAACAAAGCCTACATGCTAAATGAAACTTAACATAATTGTTTACGACCCATTACGACCCGTTTAGGAAGCTTATGCTACTTTAACGTGTCGTGCGCGTGAAACGCGTTCGGACCGCCTAACTAGTCCTATGATAAGTATTATATGCCTAAACATGTTACATAATCGGTTACGTGACAAAAGTTTAGGTTACATATGCTAAATTACCAATTATGTATGAAAAGGGTATTCTGGTAATTTACCTAAGGCATATAAACTACCTATCATACAACTACTTAAACGTCGTGACCATAAGGTATAACCTCGGAAGGTTATTCCCTACACTATGGTCACCTAATGTGTTTGGTCGGATCCTAATGATCGACCAAACTGGGTCAGGTTCGAGGTATAAGCGATTTATTAGATCGCTTATCCTACGACCCTAGACAACGTGGTAATCAGTAGGCATAGTCCTAAGGGACTATGACCATCGTGATTACAATCACGTTGCGAAGTTCAAACGAACTTCGCATTGACCATTACTGGTCAATGCTGAAAGTCAAACAAAGTTTGACTTTCTGACTCGAAAAGCAGTAAAAATAAAGAAAAGAACGAAAGAATACTTACGAAGGGTCCCCGAATGCTAACCCAGATCGAAATAGCTCAGGTATGAAACGAAGGTTCCAACTTAGAGCTTTCTTAATCAGATTTCTTGTGCAAAATGTGGTTGTGTGGGTTGGGTATTTATAGGAATACCCGAACCGTTAGGATCGTTTCATGGAAAACGTGCCATGATCCAACCCGTACACTTGTCGGAACCTTATGGTGGCTGGAAATTTGTTCTTATCCGCTGACTAGACGATTGAGAATGTGTGGTTGAGAATCGAACAGGTGGGACCTGCTGTTAAAAACATTGAATCTGGTCTGGGAGTTGCCTTACGGACCGTAAAGCTGCCAATGTTGAGGTCCGTAAGGTAACAACTTTGGCAGATTTACAGTTTTGGTCCCTGTCATGCATTCAGCCCATTTTTGACATGTTTAAGGCCCGTTAACCCCATTTCAAAGCTCTAAAATGAAGTTAAAGTATAGGGAACTTAAAACATGCTCAAAAATATCTCGGATGTCGGTTCGTTTGGCCGTACGGTCGCGATGTTCGGTTAATTACGACGGAATACGCATAAGCGCGAAAAACGATCCAAATGACGCAACGAATGGATTTTTCTTAAGGCGAACACTAAAATATAATGTAGTCATGCTCTCATAAATTTTTGGATGTCCAGATGTATTCAGAACGTAAGTTATGCGCGAAAATGCAAACTTGTGCACTTTTTGACACTTTTAGTCCCTGAATGACACAAAAGTTTATTTTAGCACACCGAACCCCTCAAAGCCTATTTCTAAGCTTCGTAAAGGATATTTATGGTATGTTTAACTTATGGTCATGTTCCGGAATGTCTGTTACAGTTCAAATTGGCATACTTTCGCAGTTTGTCAACTTTAGTCCCTGTAAGCGATTTAACTTTGATTTCACCACACCAAACCTTCCAAAACTTATATCTAAGTTATGTAAAGGTTATTTTAGGTATGTTAAACCTATTTCACTATTCCGGAGTGTTTGTTGCATTAAACTGGTTATATTTACGCATTAGTGCGCGTATAACCTTCCAGAAAGCGATTTAGAGTTTGAGATTGAACAAGAGTTGATATGTGCAAAAGATACACATATTTTTACCAATCCCAAGTATGAAATATAATATTTCATTGGTTCGGTATTTGTTTGATGGCCGTGAAGGCACAGGTGTTACAAGCCATAACCCTTACGGTCCGTAAGGGGTCTGGCGGGACAGCAGCTTTGACAGCTCGCGAATTTGCACGAAATCCCAAGTTCTTGCCCTCTCCAATCAGCTTTAATCCACCTCTAAACACCTCCAATCACCACCAAACTCTTCCATTATAAATACAACCCTTCTCCAAGCCATTCTACACTTTCATCACTCTCAAATCCCTTCAAAATCACTCTCAAGTTCTTGCAAATTTCAGAAATTCGGGCAGATTCATACTCTTGCACTAAAGTGAGTATAACTTGCTCATTTCTCAACCAAATCACTTGATTCTTCTTCCTACTTGCTTGGATAATCATAGGGTTTGATTCCTTGATCTCTCCTTGGAGAAATCAGACCTGGAATTGCCCTAAAAATGTCCATAAACTTTCTGATATATTTTAAACTCTTTCAAAACTTGTTTAAACTTATCAAACTTGAGTTTTCTCATCTCAAACCTATGTCCTAATGCTCATAATCAAATGAATGATTAGTTGGGCTTAAAAACAATGTTGAGACATTTAAAATCAGAGGATTAAACCTCATAAACTTTCTGTTTTGTTTAGAGTATTTAACCCACAAGTCATGTCAAGCTTAGACTTTGGTGAATGAGTGATTATGGAACAACTTGGGTTGTCCAAATATACAATCCTCACTTGATTTGATGATTTCTCTTTAGTTAGGTTGTTTTTATTATTGTACTAATCCTAGTTCGTGACCCTCCTTGGTTGTTTTTACATCAAGTGAAGTGGTGAACATTCAAGGGGTTCCTAAACGGAAGCTTGTTCTTCCTACCCCATACATGACTTCCATGATAACTCGAGGTGCCTAAATGAAGATCCTAATCTTCTACCTCCTACATGAATTATTGGACTAAATAATATGTAACCTAGATATATATATATATATATATATATATATATATACCCATTCGAACCTTTAATGTTGAACTTGTGTTTATATGTTAAAGTAGTAGAATATCATATAAGACTTTAAAACCTTGATATGATTCTAATGGGTGTACTACCCATGAAATACAATATAACCCTAGTGGTTACATAGTGTCATACAAGAGTTATAAGTTAAAGATGATTATTTTGATATTATACTTTATGTTATACTAAAATTCGAAATTTATAATCTTCCGTTAAACGCCAAACTCACACACCTATGTTTCCTCGTGTAGAAGGACTAGGTGCTCAAACTAATCCATCCACCAACTCACTCGCGGGATTTCAAGTAGGAAAGCTTGCAACCACCGTGAGTATACTCGATCCCTTTTTCCCCTTTACACTTTGGGATGCAACAAGTATAACTATGCAAACAACTTTTAAACTCAATTAAACTTACTCTATCCATGACTAAACATGAAACTAATGTGACTTACTTGTTATTCTCGTATGCTATGTGAACGCTTTGGAACGTTATATGCTCATTAACTTTTCTCGCCCACCTTAACAATTATAGCGCTATAGGATTAACGCCCCGCCCGTTATACTTTTGGGTATTGTTAATTTAAACATTACCACCCCGCTAAACTTTTGGGATTAGGCTCTTTTATCATTGTATTCTCGGGTTTGATCATATTGCACTCCAAAATTGCATACTAGTAATCAAATATTATGAATCATGTTGGATATGAGCACTTTTTATTCTATTATGGTATGTAGTTAAACTTGTATACTCGCCTCTGCTTTTGCATTGAAACTCTATTTTAATACATGTTGCAGGTTGATTAATGAAGTATGGATGAATGATGAAACAAGTGTAGGGTGGACTAGATACACACCTATAAAACGTTTATCTTTTAATGTTATGTTATTTGTTGAAACAATGTTTTATTTTGTTTTGATTATTGTATGACAATTTAGCAATTGCAATGAAATTTGAATTTAATTAAATATTGTCACATAGTGTTATGAAGTCTCTTGCAATCTATACACACTTCGTCTCATCCCGATGTTTCCGCCATCGGTTAGGGTGTGACAGTGGGTCCCACAAAGAGAATTATAAACGTGAATGAATGAGGGGGTATCTCATATTTGATGAATTTGTTTCCTTGTTTAAAGTGTTAGGATTTTTAGGTAGTTTATTGGGAAGTTTAGGTGTTTGAGTTTTTAAGTGATAAGAAGGTGTTTAGTTGATCAAAACTAGTCATAAATGATCCCAATAATGATAGATAGTCACTAAAAAAAGATCTGATATTGTTCGGATAATCGTTTCGCTTTGTTTCCGTTAGTCGTTATTTGAACGCTAAGCTTGTGTAACTTGTGTGAATTGATGTAGTTATTGGTTTGGATGATACCCGAAGGTATCCTCATATGAATTCTATGTTAAACATCATTTTTACATGTTGTAAAAATATTAAAAAGCTGATTTCTGCAGAATTTCTGCGGAAAAGTGTTGAAATCGTCGCTTTTAGTGCTTTTCTGGCAATTTTTAGTGTTGTCGTACTTCGGAAAGGTTTTAAATCAAACCCTTGCATTCCTACTTAGGGTTTAATATTTATTAGATGTTGGAATTTCGTCTGAGTCCTAAAGATTTCGTTTAGATGGTTTCTGCGGATCCTGCGTTTTCGTCAGATTTCGTTTAGGTGCTTTTCTAGTAGTTTCGAAGCATTGTTTAAACTGTTTCAAATGTATTCAATAAAAATGAATCATGTGCATCCTAAGTAAGTATTCCATGAGTATTCTAAGTGTATGTTACGAAATACGCAGTTCGGGTGTTCAAAATGCATAAATAATGTAGCTAAAAATGAGTACTTTAAGTGTATGAATGTTGCCGGAAAGTGGCAGTTGTCACACATAACTAGCTTGGTAATGTTAAAACAGTGCTTCTAGTGTAAATTTGGTGTTTCGGGTAATGTCCGATTGTTCGGTTGGTTACCATTTCCAAACGAGAATTTCGGGTTGCTGTAGCAAGCCCGAGGGTTTCTGATATTCGGCCTTGACTTTCGTACAAGTCAAGCATTTTCCGATATAAGTCGCGATATCACTTTTGTGGTTAGGCCACCAATAGTATTCTTTCAATACTTAGGCCTATGTGCTTCCTTAAAATATCATCTCGAAGGCCGCCAAAGAATGGAACCCAATTTCGACCCATAAGGTATAAAGTTCCATCTTCTTTCAGCACTAATTGTTCCTTCATGCCTCGAAGTGTTTCTGCTTGAATATGCTCTTCCTTGAGCGCTTATGAATCATCTTCTCTAGTGCTTGAACTCTCAATGTTCGAACTCATTCCTTGCAGCTCAAGGCGCCTGCTACAAATTTTGCCTTGCTCGGATGGTACTTTATTTCATAATCATTGTCGTTCAACAGTTCAACCCTACGCCGTTGACGTATGTTTAATTCTTTTTGGTTTAATATGTGTTGAAGGCTTTTATGATCCGTGAGAATAGTGCATGGAGTACCATATAAATAATGTCGCCATATATCAAAGCGAATACCATCGCGCCTAAATCAAGGTCGTGAGTGGTATAGTTCTTCTCGTGAATTTTAGTTGGCGTGATGTGTACACGATAACTTTTTCATGTTGCATGGGTACGCAACCCAATCCTTGATGCGAAGCATCACAGTATACAACAAAGTCTTCGGTACCGTCGGGTAATGATAAAATTGGTGCAATGCACAACTTGTCTTTAAGAAATTGAAATGCTGCTTCTTGTTTCTCGATTGGGGCAAATTTCTTGTCTTTCTGTGTGAGGGAGGTTAGCGGTTGGGCAATCTTCGATAATATCCCACTAAGCCCAAAAATTGTCGCACTTCAGTAGGAGTCTTGGGTACTTCCTAATTCTCATTTGCTTCAATCTTAACTGGGTCTACTTGAATGCCTTTCTCGTTCACTACATGCCTGAGAAATTGTACCTCGCGAATCTGTAACACCCTTTTTATTATAATGAGATTTCATAATAGATTACATGAGTTTATACAAAATCCCAATTTACAAAATGTTTTCGGATTTAAAATACCAAACGCGAACGTGTTAAGTACAAAACGAAAGTTTGAAGTAACTTCTACTAGTCTCTACCGACTAGTTTAAAACCTTAGGACATGGTTATCAATTCATATACATCAAAATCATTGTCTAAAACAAAGTTAAGATAACGCGGAAGCTTCAAAATACGTGTTCGGTTCTTCGACGTTGCTTGACCACCATCTGGAATCCCACCATAGTCACCTAAGGTCAAAACCACTAAAACATTAGCTTTCGCATTGACATAGTACTCATAAACAAGTTCCAGCATTAATTTAATAAAAGAAAATAAAAATTCTAACTTTTGATCCTCCCGCGTGTCGCGGCAGGAGACGTTAAATCCGTCGCGACTCGCGACGGCTTCCGCGTGTCGCGGGGGCATTCGTGTATTCCTCCGCATGGCGCGGGGGAACACGTTTTCCAGCAAGTGCAGGTTTAAAACCTGCATTTCTGCCCAGCTCCGAAAATTGTAAAAATTCTAACTTTAAAAGGTCATAACTTTTCACTCGCTAGTCCGTTTTAACCGATTCTTTTTCCTATGAGTCCGTAATAAAATTACGGATCCAACCATGTAAATTTCACATTACAGAAACCGAGATACCAACAATCGGTTCACGATTTCCTTATTTCAATTATCCAACCCATTGTTGTAAGTGCATAGCACCATTTTTCAACTCTTAAAACTTTTCGAACATAATTACCTGAATTCCCGGGCTCATAAATTTTGCACATTCGCGCCATTCTATGGCTTCGGGTTCCCTTGGAACTAGTTACTTGTTTCATCGGAATTCACGCATTCCGTTTCAAGCAACCCCTTTTATTTAACTTCTATTATTTGACCCAAATTCCCGGGTTCTTAGACTAAGATTTATATAACTAAATCATTAGTATGGTACAATCCATCATTTAACGAAGTATGAGACTTTGAAGTCTCTACTCTCGTGATTCTTTTTAAAAGCATCATTTTGACCCGTTTGGCTATTTAGTGAAAACCATCACTTCATTGACTAGCCAAACTAAGTTCCAAGTTTTTACTTTGATCCGTTTGATGGTTGAGTGTACTTCGCCACTTTAACAACGCATCAAACGTATTCATTACACTTCAACATCATTCTCACAACATAACTAAACATTTACAAATAATCTAACGGGGCTTAAGCCACGTACCTTTAAAGCACACCTTTTCCGCGAGTATCACCTCCGGGTGTCCACTTGACGTTCCGGATTCCTTGCCTAAAGAGTTCAATTCATAACAAGATTAGAACTCTTTCATAAGCCTTAACGCATTAATTCATAACATATGCAAATCTGCGTTTTTTAGCAATCTTTAACATTTTAACCCTCATTTAGGCGTTTTATCAAACACCTTGCGGGTCAGATTTCTACATTATCTAAACCAAGTTCATAACTTGAAATTATCACTCAAATTAACTTCAATTAGACAATATACACATATTTTAACATCAACAATTTCAGAGATTATCTCACAATTTCAGTTTTCACTAGAACAAGAGTCTTAATCCTAGTGTTTATCGAGTTCTACTAACTTACTAATCACCCACTATAGTGATTTTGATCCTTACAACTAACATGCAAGATTTTGACAAGAAATCATCTAGGGTTTGTCCCTAGACTTCACATTACGTCCAATTTCATGTTTTACAACACATAATCAAGCTCAACCTTCGATTTCAATCACATGCAAGAATTTGAGTTGTATCAAAACAACCTAATTTGACATACCTTATGACCTCCTTGACGAGGAGATCACGATTCTATGTTCAGATTTCGATTACGTCATGATTTGAGCCTTCAATTTGAGAGTTTAGTAGAAGTTAGGGTTGTGAAAGTGTGGGTGTCGCCCCTGTGGTTTCTTGATCGACTAGGAACTCCAAAAAATGGAGTGTTTTGTTTTTATTTTACTAAATATTAGTAATTTAAGTTTCAATTTTGACAACCTAGGCCCCTCCACTCTTATTTAGTTTATATCTTTGGCTTTTTAACTCATCCCTGTGTTACTACAAGACTTCTAACTAACTAGGTTATTTATCCTAGTTAGTTTATTCTTGTTTATTATACACTTTATAATTCTAGTATAAAGTTTTGAAATTTCGGGATGTTACAAGTCCACCCCCCTTAAAAAGGGTTTCGTCCCCGAAACCGTAATACGTACCAGATAGTTTAGGGTAGAGCCGTTGCATCTCTTCTTCGGATTCCCACGTGGTATCCGCACCCTTCCTGTGCTCCCATTTAACCTTCACTTGGTTAATTACTTTGTTCCTCAGACTCTTCTCTTTTCGATCTAAAATTGCAATTGGCCTCACTGCATAGTTGAGGCTGTTATCCACCTCGATGTCATCATAGTGGATACGAGCAGTTTCGTCTGCTAAGCATTTTCGAAGATGTGACACGTGGAATGTGCTATGAATCCCACTCAACTCATTGGGTAGTTCAAGACGATATGCAACTTTACCAACCCGTTCGGTGATTCTGAACAGCCCAATAAATCTTGGGCTCAATTTCCCTCTTTTTCTGAACCGTATGATTCCTTTCCATGGAGATACTTTCAGCATTACCTTATCGCCCACTTGAAACTCAATTGGCCTATTTCGCTTGTCCGCATACGACTTTTATCGATCCTGAGCTGCTTTTAGGTGAGTTCGGACCATGTCGATTTTCTCATTCGTAGCTCGGATTATATCAGTAGGTGCTAGTCCTCGTGGTCCCACTTCTCCCCAACATACCGGGGTTCGACACTTTCTACCATATAACATCTCATACGGGGCCATTTTAATGCTCGATTGATAACTATTGTTATATGAAAATTCGACCAAGGTTAGATGGACATCCCAACTACCCCCGAAGTCGATGATGCAAGCCCGCAACATATCTTCCAACGTTTGTATCGTTCTCTCACTTTGTCCATCAGTTTGTGGATGATAAGCAGTGCTAATGAACAGTTTAGTTCCCATTTTCTCTTGTAATTCTCGCCAGAATTTAGAGGTAAACCGAGTATCTCTGTCTGACACAATGGATATCGGCACTCCGTGACGTGCTATGATCTCATTGGTGTACACCTCCGACATCTTCTCGGATGTATAAGTCTCACGAATCGGAATGAAGTGAGCACTTTTTGTCAATCTATCCACGACTACCCATATAGCATCAAATCCACGATTGGTTTTGGGTAATTTGGTTAACAAATCCATCGTGATTTGTTCCCATTTCCAAACTGGGATATCCAGCGGTTGCAACTTACCATATGGCTTTTGGTGCTCCACTTTGACTTGTAAACAAGTCAGACACTTCTCCACATATTTCACAATATCTCTTTTCATTCCGGGCCACCAATAGTTTTGTTTTAAGTCATTATACATTTTGGTCGACCCCGGATGAATTGAATAATGAGATTTATGGGCCTCGTCGAGTAGACGCACCTTGGCCCCACACGTATTTGGAACCCAAATTCTCCCAAATCGAGTTTTCAATCCTTGGTTATCATCCTCCAGGTCTTTTAGCTGCCCAACTATCCTTTCCTTCTTCACATTTTCTTCCTTGATTGCTTCAATTTGAGATTTTCGGATTTGTTCAAGCAAACCCGATGTCACAATTAGTTGCATTGATCGTACTCGAATAGGCGTATAATCTGTCTTTCGGCTCAACGCGTCTGCCACTACATTAGCCTTCCCGGGGTGGTAATGTATTTCACAATAAAAGTCTTTGACAGTTTCTAACCACCGCCTCTGCCTCATATTTAATTCCTTCTGATTGAAGAAATACTTTAAGATTTTGTGGTCGGTAAAGATAGTGCACTTCACCCCATACAAGTAATGCCTCCATATTTTCAAGGCGAACACCACTGCTGCCAACTCGAGGTCATGGGTAGGATATCTCTTCTCATGAGTCTTTAGCTGCCTCGAGGCATAGGCTATAACCTTGCCCCGCTGCATCAAAACGCAGCCAAGTCCCGAATGCGATGCATCCGAGTAAACTACCATATCCTCCGTTCCGTCCGGTAATGACAATACCGGTGCTTGGGTCAGTTTTTCCTTGAGCGTTTGGAACGCCCTTTCTTGATCCTCGGCCCAAATAAACTTTTCATCCTTACGGGTTAGTTTGGTCAACGGCATAGCAATTTTGGAGAAATCTTGTATGAATCTCCAATAATAACCCGCAAGCCCCAAGAAGCTTCTGATTTCCGAAGGATTCTTCGGTGGAGTCCATCTTGACACAGCTTCTATCTTTGACGGATCTACTAACACCCCGTTTGCACTAATGATGTGCCCAAGAAATTGCACCTCTCTTAACCAGAAGGCACATTTTGAGAATTTTGCACACAATTTCTCTTTCCTGAACGTCTCCAACACTTCACGCAAATGACTTGCGTGTTCTGCTTCATTCTTGGAGTATATCAGGATGTCATCAATAAACATTATCACTGACTTGTCTAGCATGGGTTTGCAAACCCGGTTCATGAGATCCATGAAAGCCGCGGGTGCGTTAGTTAACCCAAAGGACATCACGATAAACTCGTAATGTCCGTACCGTGTACGGAAAGCCGTTTTCGGTACATCCTCCTCTTTGACTTTTAACTGATGATACCCCGATCTGAGGTCGATTTTTGAGAACCAACTTGCACCTTGTAATTGGTCAAATAGTCATCAATTCTTGGAAGTGGATATCGATTCTTTACCGTGAGTTTATTCATTTCCCGGTAATCAATGCACATACGCATGCTCCCGTCCTTCTTTCTCACGAATAATACTGGTGTGCCCCATGGAGACACACTTGGCCGAATAAATCCCTTGTCGAGCAATTCCTGGATTTGGGACATCAATTCTTGCAATTCTGATGGCGCTAACCGATATGGCGCCTTAGCCACAGGTTTCGCGCCCGGAATCAATTCAATTCCGAACTCTACCTCCCGTTCTGGCGGTATTCCCGGTAAATCTTCTGGAAATACATCAGCGTATTCGCGTACCACTGGTACGTCTTCAATCTTCGGCGTCTCTTTATCGGGTTCGTTTGCGTAAATCATAAATGCTTTACATCCGCGCCTCATAAGCTTATGAGCTTTTAGTATTGAGCACACAACGGGACTGCCTCCTTTTTCGCCATAGATGGTAACTTGTTTTCCGCTTGGAGATGTCAATTTTATCTCCTTGCGGAAACATATCACTTCTGCATGATGTCGAGATAACCAATCCAACCCAACCACTACTTGGAATTCTCCCATTGACATAGGGATCAAATCTATTAAATATTCCTCATCATCAATGTTTATTTTGCAGTCTTGACATACATCACATACAAGGAAACTTTTGTTATCACCTATTTCTACCTCTAATGGCATAGGCAATTTTGTTACTACAAAAGAAGGATGTCGAATAAATCCATGTGAAACAAAGGATTTATTCGCACCCGTATCAAATAACACATGTGCGGGAATCGAGTTTATAGCAAATATACCTGAAACCACATCGGGTTCCACCTTTGCCTCGGCTGCCGTTAACTGGAAGGATCTTGCGTTTGCTCTTGGTGTCTCGGTACGTGTATCCTTGTCATCTTTCTTCCCGATCAAT
Source organism: Helianthus tuberosus (assembly GCA_030545235.1). Classification (NCBI taxonomy): domain Eukaryota; kingdom Viridiplantae; phylum Streptophyta; class Magnoliopsida; order Asterales; family Asteraceae; genus Helianthus; species Helianthus tuberosus. The sequence goes on from JARYGA010054243.1 coordinate 36,579, forward strand.
TCCGTACACTTCGATTTCTTGTGACCCGGCTGATAACATTTGTAACACACCGACACCTTCCCGAGCACAACGCAGCCCTGTGCCCGGTTTTCCCACAAATAGGACACGGCTTGTCCTTAAACCGGCACTCACCCTTGTGCCCTTTCCCGCATATCTTGCAGCTTGATGACCCGCTTTTTCCTTCTTGTTTCTTTGAGGATTCGTTCAGACGTGCCTTTTTCGTCGGGCTTGGGTTGACTACCTGTGCCCTTCTTTCGCCTCTTTCTATCTGTTTCTTCAACTCTATCTCCCGTTCCCGAGCAACGTTTATAATCTCGGTGAGAGTCTCATACTTAGAAGGAGTCATAAACTCCCTATACTCGGCGCTCAGCATATTATAATAATAATATATTTTTTGCTCTTCATTCGTTATGAGATCATCACAAAACTTCATTTTATCCATGAACGTTCCCGTGATTTTATCGATAGATTCACCCTTGTGTCGAAGCTGCATAAATTCTTCCTTGATTTTGTTTATGATTGCCTTAGGACTATGATGTTTAAGAAACGGCGTCTTAAACTCGTCCCATGTCATAGCCTTAGCCGCTTCACTTCCGATCTCTTTTTTCTTGTTATCCCGCCAATCTTTCGCCTGACCCCTTAACTGACCCGTGCCATAAGCCACGAAGTCATCCTCATCACAATGGGTCCTTTCAAATACCCCCTCCATATCACTTAGCCACCGTTGGCATATTATCGGGTCAACCTCCCCATTGTAGATTGGTGGTTTACACGCCATGAACTCTTTATAAGAACAAGATTTTCGTCCTCCCGACTTCTCCTTTGCTAAATTGGTATTATCCTCCAATTTCTTGATCCTTTCTTCCACCACTGATAATACCGTGGTTTGGATTTTGTCGATAAAACCCGAAAAACTGTTTTCGATTGCTTTTCCTACCTCCTCGGCAATCACTTCTCTCGTTTGCTCGGTGACTCTTGGAACTGCATCATCATTACCTTTATTCGCCATCTTTAACAGAAATGTTTACATCGAGCGTTAACATTTCATTTATAACATGTGATTTATTTACTTCAGTTTATTCAAGTTCGTGACTTGTTTTCACCGTTCTTATTTAATGCACTTTCCGGGTTTGAGTGTGTTAACACACTCTTCCCATGCATATCTATTCGTTATTCCCTCTTTATACTTAATAACTCTACTAAGAACAATTAACTCTTACCGGATGTTTGATCAAGCTTGAACCGAACACACTTGTTAACAACCTTGAGCTCTGATTACCAACTTGTAACACCCTTTTTATTATAATGAGATTTCATAATAGATTACATGAGTTTATAGAAAATCCCAATTTACAAAATGTTTTCGGATTTAAAATACCAAACGCGAACGTGTTAAGTACAAAACGAAAGTTTGAAGTAACTTCTACTAGTCTCTACCGACTAGTTTAAAACATTAGGACATGGTTATCAATTCATTTACATCAAAATCATTGTCTAAAACAAAGTTAAGATAACGCGGAAGCTTCAAAATACGTGTTTGGTTCTTCGACGTTGCTTGACCACCATCCGGAATCCCACCATAGTCACCTAAGGTCAAAACCACTAAAACATTAGCTTTGGCATTGACATAGTACTCATAAACAAGTTCCAGCATTAATTTAATAAAAGAAAATAAAAATTCTAACTTTTGATCCTCCCGCGTGTCGCGACGTCGCGGGGGCATTCGTGTATTCCTCCGCGTGGCGCGGGGGAACACGTTTTCCAGCAGGTGCAGGTTTAAAACCTGTATTTCTGCCCAGCTCCGAAAATTGTAAAAATTCTAACTTTAAAAGGTCATAACATTTCACTCGCTAGTCCGTTTTAACCGATTCTTTTTCCTACGAGTCCGTAATAAAATTACGGATCCAACCATGTAAATTTCACATTACGGAAACCGAGATACCGACAATCGGTTCACGATTTCCTTATTTCAATTATCCAACCCATTGTTGTAAGTGCATAGCACCATTTTTCAACTCTTAAAACTTTTCGAACATAATTACCCGAATTCCCGGGCTCATAAATTTTGCACATTCGCGCCATTCTATGGCTTCGGGTTCCCTTGTTTTATCGAGTTCTACTAACTTACTAATCACCCACTATAGTGATTTTGATCCTTACAACTAACATGCAAGATTTTGACAAGAAATCATCTAGGGTTTGTCCCTAGACTTCACATTACTTCCAATTTCATGTTTTACAACACATAATCAAGCTCAACCTTCGATTTCAATCACATGCAAGAATTTGAGTTGTATCAAAACAACCTAATTTGACATACCTTATGACCTCCTTGACGAGGAGATCACGATTCTATGTTCAGATTTCGATTACGTCATGATTTGAGCCTTCAATTTGAGAGTTTAGTAGAATTTAGGGTTGTGAAAGTGTGGGTGTCGCCCCTGTGGTTTCTTGATCGACCAGGAACTCCAAAAAATTGAGTGTTTTGTTTTTATTTTACTAAATATTAGTAATTTAAGTTTCAATTTTGACAACCTAGGCCCTTCCACTCTTATTTAGTTTATATCTTTGGCTTTTTAACTCATCCCTGTGTTACTACAAGACTTCTAACTAACTAGGTTATTTATCCTAGTTAGTTTATTCTTGTTTATTATACACTTTATAATTCTAGTATAAAGTTTTGAAATTTCGGGATGTTACAGAATCCAAAATTCGCACTTGGAAAATTTCGCGTATAGTTTCCCCTTCTTTAGTAGCTCCAAAATGGTTCTCAAATGTTGTTCGTGTTCATCAGTCGATCGTGAGTATATTAATATGTCGTCAATAAACACTATGACGAATTTTTCGAGATACGACTTGCACACGCGATTCATTAATTCCATGAAGACCGCTAGTAAGTTAGTTAAACTAAAAAGGCATAATGACAAACTCGTAATGACCGTAACGAGCCTGAAAAGCCGTTTTCGGTATGCTTTCCTCTTATATTCGTAACTGGTCATACCCAGAACGTAAGTCTATCTTGGAGTAGAAGCTTGAACCTTTCATAAACCATTTGAGTTAGATGGAAATTCAATTGTAACATGGTTTAGAAATATGAGTTTTTGTTCATCGAAATGTTGTGCACTTTTGCAAAACTTGCATCTCCGTCCACCCCCAAAAACCTTTATACAGATGTAAAATGGTAAAGAGTGGGGGTTATAAACTCACAACATCCTTATTCAGTCAACTACAAGGTTCAGAAGGTGCTAATCGATATGGAGATTTGGCTACGGGTGCGGTTCCCAATACCAAGTCGATATGAAACTCGACTTGTCGATATGGTCATAGTCCCGACAAGTCTTCAGGAAGGACTTCAGGAAACTCTTTTACCACTGGAATGTCTGTCAGCTTCAGCCCAACGGCCTTCTTGTCGACAACATGTGCCAGAAAGGCAACATAACCTTTCCGTAAGCACTTCTGTGCCTTCATGCAATTGGTGATCCGAAATGGGGTGTCGCGCTTCTCTCCATGAATAACAAGTGTCTCTTTGTTCAGTAGTGGTAGGCGAATGACCTTCTCATGACAAAAGACTTTGGCTTGGTTATCGGATAACCAATCCATGCCAACCGCTACGTCAAAACTACCCACTCAACGGGTAAGAGATCGATATAGAATTTTCGCTCGCCAAGTTCCAAGGAACATCCTCTAACAACTTTCCCTGACTCGACTAGTTTACCGTATATCTATTCTATAGAATCAGGGGACGTCTAGCTTACTTGGCTCTAGGCCAAGTACATTTTAAATTCTGTGTGGCGAGGACTTCACTGTAAAGTTTTAGGAACCCTATGTTTAAATGTAGGATAACCCAATCCATATGTTTAGATGTAGGATAAC
>JARYGA010054244.1:0-21128 GCA_030545235.1 Helianthus tuberosus
CTGATCATAGTGAACTAGGATTCTTTCTCGAGTCTAGACTATGATCACTAGGGCTCTCACGAAAACATTTTTCTGCATACCACTTAAGTCCAGATCCAAAACTTTTTACAAACAAATGTTGAGCACATTTTATTAATTATAGGCTCAGCTTGGAGGGCTGAGGATCGGTCTGGAGGATCGAGGTGATCGAAGTAGTTGAGCACGTTGGTTTGTTATAGGATCGATCTGGAGGATCGAGGTTTGGTTTAAGTGAAGGATAGAGCAGTCTTGTAGACTGGATGAAATTGGCTAGTAAGACTAGGAGAAGTATGTGATACCTTACTTGGTGACTTATGTGATTAACTGATTATATGATTGATTATTATACGTATATGTGTTTGTGTTACAAACGTTATGCTTTCATCAAGTACTAGAAAGATGGGCACTACGAACCCCATGACCATAGTATCAGACGACATAGTTCAACGAAGCACGAGGTGTACATTTCTGATACTACCGGCACAGACAATGACGACTTTCAGCCCTTTGTGCACTGCCTGAAGTCGTAGCAGAGCCTACTGATGGCCATCTTGTTGGGAATTTGCCACTGGCAGTGATCCCTGCCCCTGTGCCCCTTGCCGCTTATCTCGTTGTTGATATGCCCCCGACGTTGTCTCTGAAGACGATGTCGAACTATTAAGAGGAGGACCCACTTGAGGGCAAGGCCCTATTGCTGCTGGCATTAGACTACTGCATGCGGACACTCCTGTAGGGGAAAACTCATTTCCCTATCCCAGACTCATTTGAGTCTCTGACATCCGCATCTTCGCACATACAGGGAATGCAGCATTACTTACACGACGCCGACCCTGATATGGCATTACCAGCTGCACCGGATCCCGCACACAGTTTTGAGTTTGATAGCGATATTGAGGACAATCCTGTTTTTCCGCCTGGTGTTGATCCAGACCATGACATTGAGTTCATGCACTTAGACCAGCCCTTGGGGAATCCTGTAACCCCTGTGATTGTTGATCTAGCCAATTTCGAGATGGAGTTTTTGATTCGGAGCTAGCCGTGGCCCCTGAGCCAGGCGTTGCTCCTGACCCCGCATTGAAGTATGACCCTGTTCATGCCAATGCACCGGCTGTTGCTCCTTGATTGATCATCTGCTTGGATGAGAGAAAATTTGGGGTAACTGTGCAAGACAATTTATTATTACGGGGGCCCACGTAATAACGATTTGTGGTGCACAGGAATCCTGGTGGACTCTGCAGGTCAAGCTGATGATAACCAATGCAGCAGGAAATAACTTAAACACAAAATGACCTAGGCGATGTAGCCTCGAGTTCATTCTATTACGAGCAACAAGCCAAATTGGCAAGCCTATGTGAAGGCTCAGAAATTTACTTCCCCACTTATACAGTGAGTATATTTGCGTGTGAAATGGGGTGATTACATGATGGCTTACGTTGCTATATATACCCCATAGACAATTGAAACATTGTCCAACCCGCTTCACACTATTTCGACAAAAAGGGAATGTCACCCAGACGTGACACAAGCACCGGTACGTTACTGAGGACAGAAGACGAGCTGCAAGAACGCATCTCACAGATAAATGCACGACATTGAAGCCCTCCACTCTAAGTACAACGATGGCATTACTGGAGATAACCCTCCAACTGGCTGCACCTATAAACAGTTCCTGAACTGCAAGCCTTTGAACTTTGTCGGAACCGGAGGCACCGTTGCATTGTTCGTTGGTCCAAAAAGACCGACTCCACTCTAAGAATGAGTAACTGTTCGCCCCAACAGAGTGTTACCTACATCTCAGGGATATTTCTAGATGGCACACTCTCTTAATGGAACCTCCAGGTTCAGACCCTTGGCACAGACGCTGCTTATACACTGAGCTGGGACGAGCTCAAGGAAACGATTGAGAAGAAATGTTGTTTTAGGACAGAAATTCAGAAACTTGACGTGGAGTCCTGAAATTTGAATGGACGAACCAGAGACTCCTGAACGTGTCCAGCGATCGCACGACTTGTCTAGGGTCGTCCCCTACTAAGTCATTGATGTAGTATGATATAGTGGTGTACTTGTAAGCTTTACATTGTGGTCTCGAATTGTGGCAATACAATCGCAGTATTCTCACCACATGCGATGTTCAATCAATTGTTTATGTCCTACAACATAAGAGGTTATGTGATTGACTTGTTGATAACATGAGATGTTATGTGTTGGTATTGTTAAATGCATACGCACACTTCACTTGCTATGACCTAACCTATGTGAAACATCTTTTAGAAGATGCCGCCAAGACGCGAAGTGCGCATGCCCACCTCTGAGGCAGAACTTAAAGAGATAATTGCTGCAGCTATAGCACAGCACGAGGCCCTACGCTCCGAACCAATCCAAGGTACCTCAGAAAATAACGGTTGTTCCTACTGGCACTTCCTCAACTACAAGCCTCCGAAGTTCGACGGCACTGGGGGTGCCATAACTTTTGTAAAATGGATTGAAAGTATGGAATCCATCTTTCGAATGAGTGGCTGTACGCCAGAACAACAAGTCCCATACGTTTCTGAGTTGTTTCAAGATGGAGCTCGTTTATGGTGGAATCTTCAGGTTCGAATAATGGGCCTAACTACAGCATACGCGTTAACTTGGGATGAGTTGAAAGGAATGATGCATAAGAAGTTTTGCCCCCAAACGGAAACCCAGAAGTGGGAAGATGAATTTCGGAGCCTATTGATGGAAGGTCCGAAGGTGTTGGAGTACGTGCAACGACTTCATGATCTGTCACGAATTATTCCGTACCTGGTAAAACCAGAACTGAAGAAATTGGAACAATTCATTTGGGAACTGGCGCCTCAAGTCTTGAGCTTGATGACAGCATCTACGCCACTAACAACCATTGTTGCAAGTAAGATGGGTTTGGCACTCGTTACGGAAGCAAATAGACTAGAAAAACTTGCAAACCCTGACAAGAAAACTCAGGTAGAGTCGTCTGGAAAGAACAAAAGGAAGCTTACCGAAGATACCCAAATGAACAACGATGAACAAAGATCTATTCGAGGTTGCTTTGACTGCGGGGACAAAGGGCATTTCAAGAAAGATTGCCCTAACAAACAGGCCAGTGATAAGATTTACTTAGAAACCAAACCAAGATGTGCTGAGTGCAAGTGTCACCGTGATGGTGGATGTCAGAAGCCTTGGTACGGGAGGAAAGGACACAACAAGGAAGGTTGTGGGATGAAGAGTTCCATACAAGGAGAAAACAGTAACAACGCTCTAGGTGGAAATGGGAAAGGAAATGGCCGAATGATAGGATGCTTCCATTGTAAGGAAGTTGGACATTTTAAGAGGGAATGCCTGAAGTTGAAACAAGACCGTGAGAGAAAATCCAACATCAGAGCTTGTGAGGCATGCCAGGATCCAGGTGTGGCTTCTGGTACGTTCCCTAACAACCAAAACTTTTGCACCTATTTTGTTTGATGCTGGTACCGATTATGGCTTCGTGTCATTAGAATTTAAGAATATACTTGGTTTAACCGCTAGTAAGTTAGATATCCCCTACTCAATCAAATTGGTTAGCGGAAAGTTAGTCAGAGCCGACGAAGTAATCAGAGGCTGTGTGATAGAATTAGGAGAACGTGAGTTCGCTCTAGATCTACTACCAGTCCAGTTGGGAAGCTTCGACGTGGTAGTAGGAATGGATTGGTTATCAGGCAACAAGGCTGAGATAGTATGTCACGAGAAAGTTGTTCGTATCCCAACCAATGATGGTGAGACAATCGTTGTTCACGGAGAGAAGCGTGACACGCCGCTAAGATGTATCAGCTGCTTGAAAGCAAAGAAGTGTTTACAGAAAGGATGTGTTGCTTTTCTGGCACACATCGTGGATAAAAAGGCTGCCGAGCCAAGGATCGAAGACATCCCTGTCGTAAGGGAGTATCCAGAAGTCTTCCCAGAAGACTTACCCGGACTGCCACCCCAAAGGCAAGTAGAATTTCACATTGACTTAGTTCCAGGCGCCGCGCCTGTAGCTAGGGCACCTTATAGACTTGCACCGTCTGAGATGCAGGAGTTGTCTACACAACTCCAGGAATTTCTTGACAAAGGATTCATCCGACCAAGCTTCTCACCTTGGGGAGCTCCAGTTTTATTTGTCAAAAAGAAAGACGGTAGTTTCCGTATGTGTATTGACTACCGGGAGTTGAATAAACTAACAATCAAGAATAGATACCCTCTGCCAAGAATCGATGATTTATTCGATCAGCTTCAAGGTTCAAGTTTTTACTCTAAGATCGATCTTTGATCTGGGTACCATCAGCTAAGAATACAAGAAGAGAGCATCCCGAAGACAGCCTTCAGAACTCGTTATGGACACTACGAGTTCCTAGTTATGCCGTTTGGGTTGACAAACGCGCCTGCTGTTTTTATGGACCTAATGAACCGAGTCTGTAAGCCGTATCTCGATAAGTTCGTGATTGTATTCATCGACGACATCCTGATTTACTCAAAGACGAAGGCTGAACACGAACAACATCTTAGAACCATATTGGAGCTGCTAAAGCAAGAACAACTGTACGCCAAATTCTCCAAGAGCGAGTTTTGGCTACGCGAAGTCCAGTTTCTTGGACATGTGGTTAATGGGGATGGAATTCATGTTGATCCCACCAAGATCGAGGCAATAAAAAATTGGGAAACGCCTACAACGCCAACCGAGATTCGACAATTCTTGGGCTTGGCTGGCTACTATCGAAGGTTCATCGAGGATTTTTCGAAAATCGCTCAACCATTGACGCTCCTGACCCAGAAGGATAAGACGTTTGATTGGGGAATCAAACAGGACGAAGCGTTTCAGATATTAAAGGGTAAGCTTTGTAACGCGCCAATCCTAGCTCTACCAGAAGGTACCGACGATTTTGTGGTATACTGCGACGCATCGCGTCAAGGATTGGGTTGTGTGTTGATGCAACGCCAAAAGGTCATTGCTTACGCATCACGCCAACTAAAAGTGCACGAAAAGAATTATACCACACATGATTTAGAGCTTGGCGCAGTGGTTTTTGCTTTAAAGATCTGGAGACACTACCTGTATGGTACGAAGTGCACAATCTTCACGGATCATAAAAGCCTACAGCACATATTCAACCAGAAGGAGTTGAATATGAGGCAAAGACGATGGGTTGAATTATTGAACGATTACGACTGCGAGATAAAGTATCACCCAGGGAAGGCGAATGTAGTCGCCGATGCCCTAAGTCGTAAGGAAAGAATCAAGCCTATAAGGGTTAGAGCTTTGGAAATGATTATACGAACCGACCTTTCCTTGCGCATTCGTGCTGCACAAAAGGAAGCTCTCAAGGAGGGAAACCTTGAGGAAGAATATCTCCGTGGAATGGAGAAGCTTTTGGTACCAAACGAGGAAGGAACGTTATGTTTTGAGAAAAGGATTTGGGTTCCTCTGTTTGGTGGATTAAGGGAAGTTATTTTCGACGAAGCGCACAAGTCACGGTACTCTATCCACCCTGGATCGGATAAGATGTACCAGGATCTCAAAAATTATTATTGGTGGCCTAGGATGAAAGGCGATGTTGCTATTTATGTGAGCAAATGTTTGACGTGCGCTAAGGTTAAGGCGGAATACCAGAAGCCTTCAGGGCTGCTGCAACAACCTGAGATTCCCAAGTGGAAATGGGAACAAATCTCAATGGATTTTGTTACGAAATTGCCAAGAACGCCAAGAGGCCATGACATGATTTGGGTGATAGTTGACCGCTTAACAAAGTCCGCACACTTTCTGCCAATCAGAGAGAAAGACAGTACCAGTAAACTTGCGGAAATATACATGAGAGAGATTGTCGCACGTCATGGAGTACCCCTCTCAATCATCTCTGATAGAGACGGAAGGTTTGTGTCAAGGATATGGCAATCCTTCCAAGAAGCCTTTGGCTCACAGTTGAATCTGAGCACTGCATTCCATCCGCAAACTGACGGCCAGAGCGAGCGAACGATACAAACTTTGGAAGACATGCTGAGGGCATGTGTTATGGATTTGGGCGGTAGCTGGGATAAACATTTACCTTTGGTCGAATTTTCATACAACAACAGCTACCACACCAGTATTGGTGTCGCGCCATTTGAAGCCCTATACGGACGCAAGTGCCGATCACCCCTATGTTGGTCTGACGCAGGTGATAGGCAGCTTGCTGGTCCCGAGATCGTCCAAGAGACGACAGACAAGATTACGCAAGTTCTTAAACGCATCGAAGCCGCTCGCCACAGGCAAAAGGCCTACGCGGATCCAAACCGGAAGCATGTGGACTTCCAAGTCGGAGAGATGGTGTTATTGAAAGTTTCACCCTGGAAGGGGGTGGCACGCGTTGGTAAGCGTGGGAAGTTAAATCCGCGCTACATTGGTCCTTTCAAAATTCTGGAAAGAATTGGGACAGTAGCATACAAGTTGGACCTACCTGCTGAACTAAATGGTGTTCACGATACATTTCATGTATCCAATCTAAAGAAAAGTCCAACTCAAATTGACGTTGCCATTCCTATCGACGAGATTCATATTGACGACACGCTCCACTTTGCTGAAGAACCTGTTGAGGTCACGGATTGGAAAGTTAACAAGACCCGCCGGAGCAGTGTCAAACTCGTCAAAGTACGTTGGAATGCCAGACATGGTCCTGAATTTACCTGGGAACATGAGGACCGGATGAAAGAGAGATACCCCCACTTATTTCCTAAGAACTCTGCATCTACAAGCAGAACTTAAATTTCGGGACGAAATTTATTTAACGGGGGAAGAATGTGACAACCCGCACTAAACCAGGTATCCGTACAACTTAATTAATGATTAATTACTGCTTAATTACTGTGCTTGTTTGAAACTAGCTGATAAACTGCTACCTGCATACTGATACATGCACTTACTTGCATCACACTTTATTTGTTGTCACTACATTATTTACATGCTGAACCCTAGTGACAAACATGATGCACGAAAAGCACAGTAGCACTAAACGGATACACAATGAACATGCTGATATAACCAGCATCAGGCAGATACTGCCTCTAAGGCCTGTTAAGAGCCTCATATATTTTGGCTACACTGGTAGTGAGTGTAGGGATATAAGGGTTGTGGTACTGCGTCTCTAGGAATAAGATACACTGATTGGATGTGCCTAAAACGTACTTTAAATACAAAATTCTGCGCTTTATTATAGAACTCAGCATTTTAAATTGCTAATACAGTGCAAAAACACTTCAGAACGGTCCCGTATATTTTCCTAAGTACCGGGAATAATTTATGTTACAAAAATATATATAAAGAGTTTTTTTCGGCATAATTAAACATTTTAACGGAACGGTATTTAATCGTAAGAACCGGACATTACCCGGGACACTAAATTTTTGGCAGACACTTTGTTTTATTTTCTATGGCTAGTCATGATCCCCGTATGCCATAACACCCGCCAAAAATAAACCACTAACATATATCACATTACTTACACTTTAGTCACAATATTTACATAATACCCCCCCCCCCCCAACGAATTCTTTTCCCCAAGTGGGACCCCACATGTCATAACACCATACTTCCAATCTTCTTGCTTGATTTCAACTCTCTTGTATTAATTGATTTGCTTGTCTATCTAACTAAGATATGTGAGAATAAATGTATAAGTAAGGTCCATTATATTGTATGTCACTTCACAAGATTATACAACCCATTTTCACTCTCTCCTATCTCTTGATCGGCTGCCCACAACCGAGCACCCCATCACCACCCTAAACAACATCATCTCCTTCCTTTCATTGTCCATTCTAAGCCTAGAAATCATCCATGGAAGGTGCAACTTGAAGGGATTGCAAGGGTGCATTGTTCTTGCTTGATTCTACATCTTTTCTCATCATTTTGACACAAGATTCTTCCCTAGCTAGAGGCTAGTAGTAAGTTTCTTCATACTTGATCTCATCTTGTTCGAAAATTATGGCATTTAACATGTAGTATTGTTGTTTAAATCACTAGATTGCAAGAATATCAGAAAAATATGAAACATAAGTATGAACATAAAAATCTACGTAAAGGTTTACTTGTGTATGATTTATAAAGTGGAATCTCGTCGGGTTAAGGGTTGGATAACACATACTTGATATTTAAAAGTCGTTTTCTTGTTTAACCCGCTAATCGGACACTTATAACGCGATTTAATAACATCGAAATCACAAAACAGCATGCTGAGTCACTGTTTCAGCCGCCTTTAACAGGCTGTAAACGGACCTTAAAAACTCGAAAAACGGAATTTCAAAAGCCTAAATCGTGTCATTTCAAAAAACGAAGAAAATGGCGCTGGAATCGTATTTTTCTGATGTCGGTTACTATTTTAAAAATCTGTTTCCGTGACAGCAGCTAAGGCTGTTTGTTACTGCAGAAAATTGGGCTGTGTGTTTTCGATCACAACTTAAAACCTGAACCGAACCAGCCCCTGAAACTTTTATCAAAGATGAACACAGATGTATTTGTGACCCTCGAACTGGATTTTCGACAAACGGACTTACGAGGAATTTTTGGCGAATTATTCCGTAAACTGTGATCAGAATGTAACAAATCTGATCACAGTTCGGTAAACGATTTTCCATAAATTTTTGGTAATGAACGAGACCCCGAAATTTTTACACAATAATTTGTGGGTCGGTTATGACGTTCCACAAAAATTTGGGAATTTTTGGAATAAGTTAAGTAATTTATTTACACGTCCGAAAACAGTCCAGTTTTCACAAATTGAAACTGAAACGACAAGGGTAGTATTTTGCGTGTCAAAACGTAATGGTTAATTGTTGATGATCATGGGTTGATTTCAAAAAGAAAATGATGTGCGTATTAGCACGGACACTCCCGTTTTTAGGGGAAGTTCTGGCGAATTTTTCTAAAAATATCTAGACTTAGAAAAATTATTTTTCTATCGTGTATGTGAAACTTTATATCTCATAATTAAACCTCGCCTTGAGTTTTGACATAAAACTTTAAAGTGTTGGATAGGAGACTTGTAAATGTATTTTTTTTAATACGTTAAGTCACCAAATACATAATACCTGTACGAATACCCCATCCTTGGGAAGGAATCTATTTATACGTTAACCAAGAAATTTAAACACGAAATAGTTGTCTAACTATTTCCCCAAGAACATTAAGACCCTAAGCTAAGGCACGTCCGCTCGTCTAATAGATATTAGCACGTTGTAGGTTGTCGTGCTGCAGACTGAGTTGATTTGCTGTTATTCGAGGACGCATTACAGTGAGTTCATGTCCCCCTTTTCTCTAACTGTTTTCAGTTTTCTTAACTGCGGGGGTGAAATACATGTTACTTTGTTTACAAGTACTTTATACACGGTATGATTTACGTAAGGAGGTTTAGATCATGTGAATGGGTAGTTAGAACACCGAGGGACTCAGGCGGTAGATCTATCTGGGTGTAGCGAGCCCAGCTCTAGGCCAAACGGACCTCGCTGAGGCTAACCAAAACGGACCTGGAGTGACTTGGTTGCCCAACGCAAAAATCAGCTAGGGTTGTGTCTTCCTACTTGCATTTCACGACATGCTAATGGCCTTGCAAACCATTGGTGATTACAAGTCCTCTTACACTGCTACATACCAGGAAACTTTTATACTTACAAGTGTTTTATATACTCACTTACGCATGAACTCGCTCAACATTATGTTGATTTTTCCAACTTACATGTATTTCAGGGAACTAAGGATCTGGCCCGGTATGCTACGTTTTCCCGCTGTGTTAGAATTACAGGATCATCCATGTTTAGGGATTGCGACTTTTACCTGGACGAGTCGCAAGTCTTAAACAAATGTTATGTTATATTTTGGGGTTGTGTGTTAAGAACAAAGTTTTTATGTTGTAATTTCCGTTGCATGTGTCAACGTATTAAGACAATGTTGTGGTATTTTACTTAAATCAATGGATGATCTGCATGTTTTATTTTCATATAGCTTTGTTGTGATTAAGCTATGGTATTAAGAAGTCACACCAAATTAACCCACGCTTCCGCAAAGCCAGGGTGTGACACTTATATAGTCGTGTAATCTGGTCCTCACGACGCGGCCCGCGTCAACACGCGGTCAACATATAGCTTAGCTGGGTCAGCTAGTAGGTCCGCCACGATGTCGACACGTGTCGGCCTCTGGTGTATCCGCGTTTCATGATCTGTCGCTGCCCGCGTCAACTTAGACGAGGTCTTACGCGGCCCGCTTGAACTAAAGAAGTCAGCGGAGTCAAAGTCTGGTCTTGATACGGCCCGCGTGAACTTGAGGTGAGGTCCTACGCGGCCCGCCTCAGCTCTAAACTCAGATTTTTATTTTTATTTTATAAACTATAATGTATTTCGGGATCGATTTTACATATGGGGCGTAATATAAGACACTTTGGAACATTCTAACATATAATAAGGTATCAACCATATTATGAGGGTGTCGGTTTTACCGAGGGTTGTTACATTCTCCCCACCTTACTTTAGAGCTCGTCCTCGAGATCTACTGGAATAAATGAGGATATTTCCTTTGCATTTCTGACTCGAGCTCACATGTATACTCAGGTCCTCTTTTGGAATCCCACTTCACTTTGACTAGAACTAGACACTTATGCTTGAGATTCTTGACTTTCCCGTCTTCAATTTGTAGGGGTCTTTCTACAAACTTGAGTTGCTCATTTACCTCTATATCCTTAAGAGGCACTATCAGTGATTCATCAGCTAAACACTTTTTAAGATTAGATACATGAAACACATCATGTATTCCTGCCATTTCCTCTGGCAATTGTAGCTGATAGGCTACAGGTCCTATTCTTCTAATAATTTTGAAAGGTCCAATATACCTGGGACTTAGCTTTCCTCTTTTGATGAATCTTACCACTCCTTTCCAAGGAGAGACTTTCAACAATACTTTATCTCCTACCTGAAACTCCAATGGCTTGCGTCTGTTATTGGCATAACTCTTTTGTCGATCACGTGTTGCTCTCAGTCGTTCCTTGACTTGAATAATCTTGTTGGTTGTTTCTTGTACTATCTCAGGTCCAAATAGTTGTTTTTCCCCAATTTCTGCCTAACAGACTGGGGTTCGACACTTTCTCCCATAAAGTGCTTCGAATGGTGCAGCATTGATACTTGTGTGATAACTATTATTATAAGAAAATTCTATTAAAGGTAAGTGATCGTCCCAATTACCTCCAAAATCAATTACACAAGCTCTAAGCATGTCTTCCATTGTTTTAATTGTCCTTTCACTTTGTCCATCTGTTTGTGGATGATAAGCTGTACTTAACTTTAACTTGGTTCCCATTGCCTTTTGGAAACTTAACCAAAAATGAGATGTAAATCGACTATCTCTATCAGAAACAATTGATAAAGGAATGCCATGTAAAGAAACAATTTCATTTACATACAATTTAGATAATTGTTCCATATTAATTGTTTCCTTCATTGGTAAGAAATGAGCTGACTTAGTTAGTCTATCTACAATCACCCAGATTGTATCATTTCCTTTCCTAGTTTTGGGTAATTTAGTAACAAAATCCATTGTTATTAATTCCCATTTCCAAACGGGCATTTCTAATTGCTGTAACAAACCTGAGGGTTTCTGATGTTCAGCCTTAACTTGTGAGCAAGTTAAACATTTAGAAACATAGGTTGCTATATCCTTTTTCATTCCTATCCACCAGAAATTTTTCCTTAAATCCTGGTACATTTTATCACTTCCTGGATGCATCGTATACTTAGATTTATGGGATTCTTCTAAAATACGATTACGTAGATTTCCTAATTTAGGTATCCACATTCTCTTTTCATGAAATCTCCAAATTCCATATGTTCCTTGTTCTAATTCTTTTAACATACCTTTTAATTTTTCAGAATCATCCTTGATTACTGATTCTTGTGCTTCTATTATTTGATCATTTAAATCTACTTGCAGATTTAATTTAAGAGAACGTACCCTTTTTGACTTTTCATGATACTTTCGGCTTAAAGCATCTGCCACTATATTTGCTCTTCCTTCATGATACTGGATATCACAATCATAATCACTAAGAAATTCCATCCAGCGTCTTTGCCTCATATTCAACTCCTTTTGCTTGAATATATATCTTAAACTCTTATGATCAGTGAATATGGAAAACTTACTACCGTAAAGGTAATGTCTCCAAATCTTAAGAGCAAAAATTATAGCTCCTAATTCTAAATCATGGGTTGAATAATTTTCTTCATGACTCTTGAGTTGTCTAGATGCGTAAGCTATAACCTTTTGTCGTTGCATCAACACACATCCATAACCTAGTTTAGAAGCATCACAGTAGACTACAAAGTCTTCAATTCCTTCTGGTAATACTAATATAGGTATATGGGTTAATCTTTGCTTAAGGATTCTAAAGACTTCTTCTTGTTTTACTCCCCATTCAAACTTAACAGATTTACAGGTTAACTTAGTTAAGGGAATAGCTATTCTAGAAAAATATTGAATAAACTTTCTATAATAACCGGCCAATCCTAAGAAACTTCTAACCTCGGTTGGTGACTCAGGGGTTTTCCATTTCGTAATTGCTTCAATCTTTGTTGGATCTACATGAATTCCTTCATGATTGACTAGGTGTCCAAGGAATTGTACCTGTTCTAACCAAAATTCACACTTATTGAATTTAGCATAAAGTTTTTCCTTTCTTAACAAACTTAAAAGTGCATGCAAATGTTTTGCGTGATCCTCTTTATTCTTAGAATATATTAGAATATCATCTATGAATACAATTATGAATTTGTCCAAATATGGCTTACATATTCGGTTCATCATGTCCATAAATGCAGCTGGGGCATTGGTTAAACCAAATGGCATGACAGTAAATTCTTAATGTCCATACCTTGTTCTAAATGCGGTTTTAGGAATATCCTCTTCCTGTACCTTTAATTGATGATATCCTGACCTTAAATCGATTTTAGAGAAAAATCGAGCTCCTTGCAGTTGATCAAACAGATCATCGATTCTTGGTAATGGATACCGATTCTTAATCGTGACCTTGTTTAATTCATGGTAGTCAATGCACATACGCATTGATCCGTCCTTCTTTTTAACGAACAATATCGGCGCTCCCCATGGCGACGAACTTGGCTGTATAAATCCTTTTTCTAACAATTCATCTAATTGTTTCATCAGTTCCTGCATTTCAGCAGGTGCCAAACGGTAGGGTGCTTTGGCAATTGGTGCTGTTCCTGGTAATAGGTGAATTCTGAATTCAACTTCTCTATCCGGAGGTTGTCCTGGCAATTCTTCTGGAAAGACATCTGAAAACTGAGATACTACTGGAATGTCTTTTAAATTTTTTCCTTTAGTATTAGTGATTATGGAAATCAAATACACTATAGAACCTTTTCTTATAAAACTTGCAGTTTTCATCACAGAGATGAATTTTGTGGTCCTAAAGGGTTTATCTCCTTTAATTGTGATCATTTTTCCTTTTGGTGAATTTACTTGAATTAACTTTTGATCACATAAAATACTAGCTTTATTAGCTATCAACCAAACCATTCCTAAAACAACATCAAATCCTACCAAACTCATGGGATATAGGTTTGCTATAAATTTCTGATTTAAAATTTATATGCTTGCTCCCTGCAAGACTTCAGAAATCCTAACGGTTTCTCCATTAGCTGTCTCTACTACGCATTCTTATGGTAGTTTAGTTAATGACTGATTTAGAAATTTGCAAAACGATGTATTAATAAAACTTTGGTTTGCACCAGAGTCAAATAATACTTTAGCAAAAACATCATTAACTAAAAACGTACTATCTATGACATCTAGAATCAATTTGGCCTCATCTGCAGTCAGAACAAATGCTCTAGCATTTTTAGTATTCTTGTTATCTGCAGCTGGGGCTAATTTTGGGCAGTTTGGCCTGATATGACCTTTTTCTCCACAATTGTAGCATAATCCATTACTGGTTTTCTTCCTGCAATTTTCTTCCTTGTGTCCTGACATCTTGCAATAATTGCAGAGAATGGAGCATTTCCCCGAATGCTTTTTCTTGCAGACCTTGCAGTATGGTGCAGAGGTAGAACCTGTATTCCTACGATTGTAATTCCCCGAACGGAATTCTTGAGTAAGCCTTTGGGTTAGGTTCCTTCTCTGGTCTTCTTCTCTAGTACGGACTAATTCATCAGTCAAGGTATTGGCTAGTTCTACAGCTTCTTCTATGGTTTGAGGTCTAGATGCCTTGACTACGTGTCTAATCTCTCTAATTAATCCCCAAATATAACGAGAAATTAACACTGGTTCTGGTGAAGCAAGAGTTGGCACTATTCTAGCATATTCAAAGAATATTTTAGTGTATCCCTTACTATCCACACCAGTCATCCTAAGATTTAGGAATTTGTTTGCTATCTGTTCTTTCTTATTGGGTGGGCAGAATTTCCTTTCTACCTTGTTCTTAAATTCTTCCCATTCCATATTGTAGGTTTGATCACTTCCTCTTGTCAGGAGGATAGTGTTCCACCATTCTAGTGCTGCATTCTTAAACAGATTAGAAGCAAACAGTATCTTATCTTCTTCAGCACACTTGCTTATCCTTAAGACTGCCTCAGTCTTTTCTATCCAGCGTAAGGTTGCAATGGCCCCTTCATTGCCCGAGAATTCCATTGGTTTACAGGACCAGAATTCTTTATAAGAACAACCATAAGGCATGGTTCTTCTTCTTTTGGGAATAGGCATTTGAAGTACAGGTCCATTGTTCACGCTGTGTTCTAGTTCACTTGGTCGCTTACTGCTATGCTTACTTTTATTATCAGTATCTTTAACAGTTTGAAGAATAAATGGCATCGCATCTATAATTCCCTGTGCTACTATGTGTTGGATAGCACTATTGTCCACTTGGTTTCTATTGTTATTGACACTCAGATTATCATTAACCACGTTAATGTTACTCTGGTTATCGTTATTCAGATTTCCTTGATTTCCTTCGTCGGCCATCTGAATTTTAAACATTTATCCCATATTAATATCACAATTAATATCTTAATATAGTTAATCACATGACACGCATTTTTACCAAAAGCGTCGATCATTGCGACTATACTATTTTTCTTATACTATTATGCGTCTATTACACACTAGTACAGAAATAAAGATTACAATACCAACAGAAATAAAATAGTAATATGCATCCGTACACACATATTTTTATTTTATTATTATTATTATTATTATTATTATTATTATTATTATTATTACTACCATCTCCTCCATTCTCACATTCACGGATATGGATTTATAAATGGCATCACATCTATAATTCCCTGTGCTACTATGTGTTGGATAGCACTATTGTCCATTTGGTTTCTATTGTTATTGACACTCAGATTATCATTAACCACGTTAATGTTACTCTGGTTATCGTTATTCAGATTTCCTTGATTTCCTTCGTCGGCCATCTGAATTTCAAACATTTATCCCATATTAATATCACAATTAATATCTTAATATAGTTAACACATGACACGCATTTTTACCAAAAGCGTCGATCATTTCGACTATACTCTTTTTCTTATACTATTATGCGTCTATTACACACTAGTACAGAAATAAAGATTACAATACCAACAGAAATAAAATAGTAATATGCATCAGTACACACATATTTTTATTTTATTATTATTATTATTATTATTATTATTATTACTACCATCTCCTCCATTCTCACATTCACGGATATGGATTTATCCAAAAATCCATATTGCGCTCATCGTATTTCCATACGAGACGCTCTCCCACCTGACGCATTCTCTCACTGCTTTCTAAGATTTCCTCCCCGAAAGTCCTAAGTTCTTGAACGTTTTCTGCACTCATTGGGGGTGCAGGTTCTCGAACTGGGTTTGGAATCTGGGGTACATGTTCCTGATATGAGGGTGTAGGTGCCTGAAATTGGTAAGGATCCTCTAATATTTCCCTAATATAATCATCTTGGTAATAGGGATCTAAAGGGTCCATACCTGGGTATGCTTCTATGTTCTGTATGGGTGGATAATCCTGGATAGGATAACGTTGCACAAAATCCCTATTGTCGTCCCACCAGGGGTCGTAATTCGGATCTAGAGGGTTTGGTGCAGGCACTCTAGGGATTTCTTCTGGATTAAAATCATACATCTCCACTTGGTTTTCCTGATTTTCTATCTCCATAGGTTGTTCTGGGTTTTGTGGTTGTGGGGCTACTAATTGTTCCAGATTTGGGTCAGCACCAGTCGTAGCTAAGATATGGAAATTAGCTAGGCTTCTATTTAGCATATCTTGAGTATGGGCATCTGTCTCTCGCTTAATAGCTGCTAAAGCCCTTTGCTGTTGCAATTTTCGCATTCTCTTCCTACGAGCAAAAGCTTCTTTACTGAACCATCCTCGTTTCTTATTAGGAAATGGTTCTTCAGATTGAGCTCTAAAGGCAAGTATTCCCTCCTCCTGATCAGCAGAATACCCTGAAAGGGCAGGCTGTGATGATGTACCTTCACTCTTAGGTGAATCAGATAACTGACGATTCACGTCTGATGGTCCTTGATCACTCATACTGAAAACTAACAAATAGTCAAATAACACATAACACATAATTACAGTTATGCACGTATTTCCGTAATTTATTTCCTAACACAAAATTTAAAATTTAAGTGTCAGCAGAACACTTCTTTGGCTCAGACCAGTGGCTAGGCTCTGATACCACCTTCTGTCGCAACCCCCGATCCCTGATCCCCGGGAACGGGCGGACGCGAGCTCAGAGTTTGGTGGTATCAGTTTGTTTAATCTTGCAGCGGAATTTTTCATCAGGACCGTAGTTAGGAAATGTTTATCAGAGTAAAACCACCTTCTTTTATATTAATAATAACATGGGCAATACCCAAGTTTCTTATTACAATACATTATAGGGACAAACCCTATTTTATTAAATTTAAAACATCGTTTATTAGGTAACTTTTATAGCCACATTATCCCCAAGCCTTCAGTGCTCTCCAGCTGGCTTTTTACTAATTGGCTTTCACATTGGGTTACCCGAAACATGTTTTAAAAATATTTGTCAGCGGGAAATACTGGTGAGTGAATCCCAGTTTAATCAAGTTTAAATACAAAGTCACAGCGAACAGTATTGAGAGCGATCACATTGTTTATGTCTACACAATTACTCCATTTGGTACTATCAATCCTGACTTGTGGATCATATTACCCATTGGCTCACTCATTGTCCAATGGTAACGTATTGTCATCCCGGCTTACTACTCGCAAGTAGTACAAATTTTGTATACAAAACCTCAACATACCGGCAGTAATTGAAGAACTACAAAGACTCAATCACTGCTAAATTTCATAGTAAAACATTTAAAGTTTGGTAAAACATTACCAAAAAGATTATCAAAAAGAGGATAAACTCACATTGCTATCTTAGGCTTCTTGTAAGGGTTTCCTGGATATAATCTATAATTTATACAAATGTACATTGGTTAGTATCATAACCCTTTGAAATTATTAATAATACCCTCCCCGAGACGGCATTCCAACAACTACGTCGGGCAGAACCACGACAGTTGTTACGGAACCCTAAATCAATCGGGCAGCGTAACTATTATGAAACTAGGGTTATAATACTTACAACGGAGCAGAACCTCGCTAATTAGGGGGTATAATACCCGAGTATTATAACACTACTACAAAATTTAGATTGAGAATTGAGATTGTGAGCGACGGAAAACGAAGTCTGATGGCCTTCTTATAAAGTCGTGTAATCTGGTCCTCACGCGGCCCGCGTAAGGTAAGGCTAAGCCTTACGCGGCCCGCGTCAACACGCGGTTAACATATAGCTTAGCTGGGTCAGCTAGTAGGTCCGTCACGATGTCGACACGTGTCGGCCTCTGGTGTATCCGCGTTTCATGATCTGTCGCGGCCCGCGTCAACTTAGACGAGGTCTTACGCGGCCCGCTTGAACTAAAGAAGTCAGCGGAGTCAAAGTCTGGTCTTGATACGGCCCGCGTGAGCTTGAGGTGAGGTCCTACGCGGCCCGCCTCAGCTCTAAACTCAGATTTTTATTTTTATTTTATAAACTATAATGTATTTCGGGCTCGGTTTTACATACGGGGCGTAATATAAGACGCTTTGGAACATTCTAACATATAATAAGGTATCAACAATATTATGAGGGTGTCGGTTTTACCGAGGGTTGTTACAACTAACGCGATTCTATCGATATATTTATATACTTTTATAGAAATATTTATGTATTTTAAACCTCTTGAATACTAAGTGTTTCCAAAAATTAGTATCCATCACCGACATTAAATGAAACTTAACAAGTATAACTTTTTCGTTTCTTTCAAGTTAACAACATACCTTCGGATCGTTCGATTAGCGATTCGGTAGAGGTTGGTGACACGTAGTTTAGTTACATCATTTTAGTAGAAACTTATAAGTTATTTCGTTTTAGGAATGTCTTAGATTGCATGCTAGCGAGTCACGTCTTGGAAACGACATCACGGAGTCACATTAAGCTAGCTTTGCACAAAGGCATCAAGGTAAGTTCGTAACCCAACCTTTTTACGGCTTTACATTTTATAAATGTTTTCGGGGTGGAAAGACATGCAAGTTTTGCAAAAGTATACAAGGTTTTCGACGAACATACATTACATATTTCTAAACAATGCTTTTAAACAAGTTTTAGTTAATACAAATGGTTTGTGAATTTCAATAAACACATATGGTTTACGGAATTTTTATGCTAAATATACCAGTTTTTCAAAACACACGTGTATTTTCAAAACACACATACAAATGTTTTCTAGTTTTCTAAACTTTGGGGAAAATACATGTACAAATGGTATGTTAAACTAAGGAATGATACAATAGATCATGTTACGGATAGGGTATCGGGTATTGGCAGCCTCACTCTTGGCCCTCATTTGCCCAAGCGGAAGAGTGCTTTTGGGTCACATTCGAAGGGTAATCGATGTAAAATCGCCTAGGTTTAGATGCTTCCTATGTCGTCACACATGTTAATGTCCTTGCAAAACATTAGTGATCTCGATTTCCTTACATATTACATCTAATTTACATCTTATGTTATTTTTTTTACAAGTTACATACTACTTTTCATACAAATACATCTCCCATTTTACAGATACACATTTCATACAAATGCAACTCACATTTCATACAAACACAAGACTTTACAAATACAAAGTTTTACGAACATAACGCGTTACACATACGAAGTTTCACAAATACAAAGTTTTCATGTAACATGCCGAAGAAAATGATTTTTATTACGTTTTCTCAACAATATTTAAAAACCGGTTATTCAAGAAGATTTATTCTAAATCTGTTTCAAAACAAACTATGAATTCGTCAACTTTATGTTGATTTTTCGCATGTTTCTTTCTCAGGTTACCTTTTCAAATTATGGCACGGTTGGAATAGGAGAACCATGGGGATTTGAGTACTTAGTGAGCATTCACTTTCTAGAAGTCTTAGCATTACGTACTTCCGCTGTGCAATGAAGATACCAGTCAGATCACACCTACTCTGGTTTTAGCGGGTGTGACAGATTGGTTTCAGAGCTATAGGTTACAGCGAATAGGGTTTTCTGTAGAGATACCTAGGCTCTAACCTCACTTTCCCCTGGGGACTTAGATTATTAAGACTTTGAATACATACAGAACGCCTAAGACTCGAATATGGTTTCCAACCGTTGCCGAAAACAATGAGTCAAGATTTTGTTTTTAAACATACGCTAGTGTTGTGTTTTATACACGGTACACAAAACAGTTACATACAGTAAACAAAACTTTGAGAGTCTAGGAAACATGCATTTAGAACCTTTGGAAACTTATGTCGAAGTTCATTAAAGGTTATCACGTAGGAACCACGTCTATTAACTCGTGCAAACGCCATTATTATGTCGTCTATGCTATTTTATTTAACCGAGCAGGTAACCTATGCAAAACGAAGTACCGGCGTGCAAAATTACACGAAACTCAATCTAAACAGCAACGGAGGTTGAAGTACTTCACATACGACTTTCTAGGAAAGATATTTGAGAAGAAACGATTGCGCAATTCAACGATGATGCTAGTTCACATCAACAAAAGAACTACCGATCAGGATGCGACAACTTATCACGCGGTCCTGCAATGACACGAATCACGCCAAGGAGAAGTCACATGTCTCCGCATTCCCCCTATCTCACTAACGACGAATACACTATGTTCGACATTCCATGGTAATGTCACCTAACAACCGATCATCACATAAAACCCCAGGTAAAGTCCTTAAATTTCTCTTATTGAAATTTCGACTTTTGCATCTAGTGAGTATATTTTTACACCTCTACTCCTCCTAATGATCATTGTACCACGATAATTTCTTTCATTATAGCGAACACTCATTTGCTTCATTTCTGGATAAATTCTTGTGTTACACATGTATGGTTCATTAGGCATGTGGCTCCACTTCGAATGATCGTTTTCATCAAAATGACAAATTTTATTTCGCTATATCTACTTGTTGCTTTGTGATTTGTATGACCTGCATTATTGTAAGTGTTAACTCCTTGATATCGAGTCAACTAACTTTCTTGAAACTCCTCTTTCTTTTCAGGTTACGTACATGGTTTTTCGTTGTAACCATGCCGAAATTTCCTTTTCAATACATGCATTTATTGTTGGATTGCGCCTAAACCAAGTTCAATTGTTTGAACTTGTCCACTACACATATTCAATTCAAGGCACCATATGATGTATTGAGAACATCATATTCAAATCAATTTTTAACAAGCGTTTCATTTGTTCCGAGTCGTAGTAGACTTGTTTGGTCTTCAACTCCATTAAATCGTTTGTTGATATCGACACCTTGTGGTGGTGTTTTCACTAATTCGAAGCTTACGCTAATCTCGATTACACACCTCATGCACAGATTTAATTATTTATTTATTTATTTTAAATCCACTTTGTTTGTTTATCATATTAAAGCTGTCTTAATACAATCGTGTGTTAAGATAATGGTATACAATTCGTGTTATGTTCCGGTGTACCTACTAACGGTTCTTTCATTATCGATC
>JARYGA010054245.1:0-53490 GCA_030545235.1 Helianthus tuberosus
AATCATGCGGTCGGTGGTCAAAACAAGATGAGGAACAATGAAACTAAGATGCTTGAAACGGGTGGTATAGGCTAGCAAAAACAAGTCTCCCATTTAGGTACCTCTTAGGGTGTTCACCACTACACTTGTTATAAACAATCAAGGAGGGTCATGAACATACAAATAAAGAATGAATAAGTACTACTAATCTAAGGAAAACATCAAGTAATGTGTGGATTTTCAAGTAGGATAGCCCAAGCTAGTCCTATAATCACACAAACTAAAAGCTTTAAGCTTGTACACTACTTGTGGGTTAAACCCTAACCAAAACAGAAAGTTTATGAGGTTTTATGTAACACCTTGAAAACGGGTTTGGTAATCAAACCCCGTTAATACTAAAAGACGGGTAAAATACCGTTAGTGGTAAAAATAACCCGGTAAATATTAGGATTTAAATAAATAATCCTAATATTAAATA
This sequence comes from Helianthus tuberosus, assembly GCA_030545235.1. NCBI lineage: Eukaryota > Viridiplantae > Streptophyta > Magnoliopsida > Asterales > Asteraceae > Helianthus > Helianthus tuberosus. The sequence goes on from JARYGA010054245.1 coordinate 458, forward strand.
AAAAGAGAATAAAAACTTTTAAGGAAATGAAATGGATAAAAAGCCCGAGTTAACGAGATTCAAAATAAAGAGAGTCATAAATTCCCTGAACCCACTAAGATAACTAGGGATATTAAACCTAGTTAATAATTGGGAATATAGTTAAAAGTAATTAGGTTATGGGCTAATTAATAACTAACCAAACATGAGGGACCAAAGTAGTATAACTTGAAAATGGTTTTATAAACTTAAAAACATCATACAACACACACAAGAGTGTGTGTGTGCATGCGTGAAAATGGCCAGGAGATGCTCCCATGGAGCTCAAACCCTAGCTCACCCAAATTCACCAAATTGAAGGCCAAGACTAGCTCAAATCAAATGCATGAACACGTACAAACAATCACCAAGTCAAGGGGATTGTAAGGTATGTCGAATTTTGTTATTTGGTGATGTTTGAAATTATGATGAACAATTAAAAATCAAAATTCTGGAATGGATGATGAATGCATGAGTGTTGTTGTGATGAAATCTATGTTTAGGAACAACCCTAGTTAACAATTTGATGAACTAGTGTTGAAAACTAGAAATTTGATGATTACCCATATATGTGCTAAGTGGGTTTTGATTTAATAGAGAAGATGATGATAAGTTTCTGTTTAAAATCAACATTTTTTATAGTAGAAACAAAGTACTTGAACAAATCACATGATTTAGTACTTGTTCATACATGATTGAGATGGGTTTTATGATATGATGATGTTAGTGTCTAACTTGTGATTAGAATCATCATATTAGATAATAAAAGTATGCTACTTGAACCATTTAGGTGTTTGAGTACATGAATCATAATTACCATGAATTGGGTTTGGTATAAAAGATGGAAATGATGATAAATTCATGTTAAAAAAAATGATGCTTGATATCATCATGTGTTAAGAAAGATTAATATCGTGTTAATTCGATGAATTATGGTTATAAAACTTGGTAAATGAAGTGGATAAACGGTAGCCTAAGTATGATGCTACCGGGTAGTTAACCAAGTAGCTAAACGAATAGTAGAGCTACATCGTGTAATTACTTATGCTAATAGACGGTTGACTTAAAAAGTCAAACCGACCTATAATACGATGAATGATAATTTTTGGATATAAAATACGTGAGGTGGAATAGTCGTGTTTAGCAAGGACTAAACTAACCATCTTGCAAATTATGATGATAGTTTGACGCTTAACAAGCTAGGAGAAGCTTGTGGAGGAAGCGGGCCAAACAAATCAAGTACGAAGAGAAGAGCGTTGCTTGGATGCGAAGTAAGTGAAACTTACACCCTTTTGTAGAATATTTACTTATTCTATAAGTATAAATACGATAAAGATAATATTGAAAATATCGATTCCGACGCAATTGATACGGGTCGGAACAAATATAAACATTTGAGAACCATGGGTTATGGTAAAAGGGGGCGAAAAGGTAAATTAGTCATGCAATGACTTAGAAATTATCAGTTTTCGACAAGATTACCTTGTAGTGTAATTTAATTTTGAGAAAAAGGGTAAAAGTGGAAATTTGGTCAAGGGTCGACTAATGTAAACCGAGGCTAAAAGGATACCGAGGCTAAATAAGTAAGAAAAGCGAACTAATGAAAGAAAAATCTGAAATGGGTCGGATGGGCAAACTGGTAATTAAAAACCATGTTTTGATACATATGCAAATGTTTGGTCATATAGGCCAAGCGGGTCGAATGGTGGTGATAACATCATTTGACAATATCTACTAATGTGGTTGTCAAGTTTTATGTTAACAGGAGCGATCGGCAATTCAGATAATTGCGTCACCGTAGATTAAGTGATAATTAACGCAAGGTATTAAAACGGGTCAATATGTTGACCCGAGCCGGGTACGTATAAATATGATTGTAGTTAAATGTACAATTTCGGTTAAATAAGTAGCCAAAATCCTTCATCGTAAAACGAGGGATTAAAAATGACCATAAAGCCCTTGATGGGTAAACAGGGTAAACAACCCTTAGAGGTTGTTTAGAAACTTATATTATGATTTTGTAATCTTTAGATACGTATAAAATTTGAAGGCATAAACTTTCAAGGATTGAATGCCTTAAATGCGTCTTGCCGTAGAATGACATATCCGACGGATAAAAACTCGAAATAAATAGTCTATTACATTAAATCCACCACAATCATAGTTGTGGTGGAATACCAATTAATATGAATGGTTGAAATTATGAGGCATACGAGAAATGGGGGTGATTTATGCTTAAAAGGACATAAATACCCTTAATGGGTCAAAGTAAGATTATAAGTAAAATGGGTAAATAATGCGTAAGAACCCATGACTGGAACCTAAGATAATAGACAATGTTGGAGATAGAGGGTTCGTGAAAAATGAGGGCCAAACAAACATGTTTGTTTGATAAACACATAGATGGGTCAAAATTTAGTAAAAAGATAATAAGTCGAAGGCTTAAAAATCTCAAATTTATTTAATCCGGAAGTCGGATTTTAACTCCATGTGATGGAGAATTAAATTACGATCACGTAGAAAGAAACGTGAGGTTAAACGGATAAACGGTTAGAAAGTTACGCCCGTTTTGGTAAAAAGGACCAAAACTGAAAAATAGGATTAGCTGGGCTGCAGCGTGACCCACAGTTCAGACCGTAGGCTACGGTCTGGAGGGGCTATTTGTTTGTTTTGGGCTGCAGCGTGACCCACGGTTCAGACCATAGGCTACGGTCTGGAGGGGCTGTTTGTTTGTTTTGGGCTGCAGCGTGACCTACGGTTCAGACCGTAGGTCCCATTTACCTTGTTATAACTTGATATTAATCTATCGAAACGTCGTTGTGTTTAAACTATTATTTAAGTATCAAAACTAACCTTTAAGTTGGTTTTGATCACAGGTGAATATCTAGAGTACCCGGGTGAAGATCAAGCTCAATGAAGAACCGAACACGAACAAGATACAAGCTTCCGCACATAGTTTCGCCGTTATTTTTAAACGGAAAATTTATACTAAATTACTAATTATGATGTAATGTTTTAAAATATAGAAAAATTTTAATTTACCTGTATTTTCAATGTATATGTAATCATAATTGCATGTTTATTTTCGTATTTTATACGAAAATAGTAAAATAATAGCTAGGGTGTTACATTTTAACCTCTGATTTTAAGTGTCACAATCTTGTTTTTTTAAGCCCAACTAACCATTCAATTGATTATGAGCATAAGGACATAGTAATGTGTATGAGAAACCTCAAGTTCAAGCTAGTTTAATAAAGTTTAAATCAAAACATAAAGTTTGTTCACTTTGGAGCCTGTTTTGGTGATCTTCCAGGCCTTGGTTTTCCATGGAAAACCTCTGGAATCATCCCTTAGGTTGTTCCAAGTGATTGAGAAAAAGAATCAATGAAAACAACCAAGAAATGAAGAAGTTATGCATACTTGAACAACTTGATATGAATTTGTCCAAGTTCTTGATTTCCAGCAGATTTAGAGTGATTTGAGAGTGAATTGAGAGTGTTGTAAAGTGGAAAATGTATGGAGGATAGTTGGTTTTTATAGGGAAGTGTTTAGGTTGGAGTTTGGTGAGTATTAAATGCATTAACACAAGTTTAAACTCAAAACAAACACTAAAACCCGCCAAGAAATGAATCTGATCAACGTTTCAGTGAGTTGTCGGGCTCGCGGGCCGCGAGGCAAGAACCTGGGCAGGGTCGCGGCCAGTGAGGACTTCGGGCTCGAGTAAATGTTTGATTTTTGACACTTTATACCCCTAAACTTTCATATAAGCATGATTTAAGTTGTAAATTGAATGTTTTAAGTACAAGAATCATATTTCAAGGCATGTTAATACAGTCATGAAACCAACATAAAATGTGTATAAACATGTATCCTTGTCGGGAATAAGTGTTATTTTGCAAGTTGACGTATTTAGCACATAGTATGAACAAAGTATCATATTTTTGAACGTATGAACATGTATGAAGTGTATATAACATAAATGTAACAAAAATGCGAATTTCATTATGATCCAAGTCTCGAATTTTGAAACGATTACAACGAAAGAATGAATACAAGAGTACAAAGTTACCAAAAATAGAATTACAAGCAACGGTTTATAAATATGGAAAGTATGAAAACACAGTACGTTACAGTTAGTTCCTGATTCAACTATACAATCTGATACCATTGCGAAAACAATACATAATATATAAATGTGTATAGCATACACTCCACTATTTAACAATAGTTTTCTTAATTTAAGTTTTCATTATTTTATATGATTTACTTTTTGCATTCGAAGTAACCTCTTATGAATTAAGAGCATTCACATTCACACCATCAAATCATGTGAGTAGAGTTTTTATAATATAAAAAGTATAAAAAGTGGTTGTGAGTGGAGGAGAGAGAAAATGTTACTGTTCATTTGTATATTTGGGGGATACTGTTCTCCCTCTATAATTTTTTAATATATTTTGAAAGTTGTTGTGAGTGGAGGAGAGATAAAAAGTAATGATAAAGGTATAAAAAATATTATTTAATTGAAAAGGAGATAGAAAATGTAGTGTTTTTTAGTGTATTTTAGGGTGAAAATATGATAGAATTGATGCGAATGCTCTGATAGTTCACAAGGACAATATCCTAGAAGTCCATAAATTATTTTATTATCTAACTTTTTGAGTTATAAATAGGCTCAAACTATCTACACACCAATTGTGTAGATAACCAACCTAAAAAGGTGTTTTTTGTTCTATGTGTATACCCTGCAGTGTCGAGCTGTGGTCAAAGCGCGACGTTTTGGTCCGGTCAACCAGACAAAGACTGACGGGTGTCTGACGGGTCTGTTGACCGGACCAAAAGGCCGAGCTTTGGCCGCGTTTTGGTCCTGTCAACCAGACCGGGTGTCAGTCTTTTGTCTGGTTGACAGGACCAAAACGCGGCCAAAGCTCGGCGTTTTGGTCCGGTCAACAGACCCGTCAGACACCCGTTAGTCTTTGTCTGGTTGACCAGACCAAAACGCCACGCTTTGACCACAGCTCGACACTGCAGGGTATGCATATAAGACAAAAAACACTTTTTTTTGGTGTGCCAATAGAAAATGGGTGTGCAAATAGTACACCCTGTAAATATGTTTTTTTTTTTCTAAGTAAAATAGTGTTACGAGACTTTTACGAAAAAAAATATTTTGGTTTCTTCATCATATTTTCCCTTGTTTAAGGCCGTTAAATTTAGACATTACAATTATATATTATTATATATATTAATAGAAAGAAGTCATAAACAGTGTTTTTTGATTTTTTTAATATTGTTTTTTTTTCTAGGTTTTTATTATTATATTGTTTTATTAGTTTAATTAATTTAAACATATATTTTTATATAACTCCGGTTTTTTCTTGTTGATTTTTATTATTATATTTTTTATTAGTTTAATTGATTATTATACATATTAAAGAGCCCATGAACAGTGCTTTTTGATTTTTTAATATTGTTTTTTTCTAAGTTTTTATTATTATATTGTTTTAATAGTTTAATTGATTTAAACATATATTTTTATATAACTCCTGTTTTTTATTGTAGGTATATCAAAGAGGCCGTGAACAGTGTTTTTTGATTTTTTTTAATATTGTTTTTTTCTAAGTTTTTATTATTATATTGTTTTATTTGTTTAATTGATTTAAACATATATTTTTATATAACTTCTTTTGTTCTAGGTTTTCATTATTATATTGTTATATTAGTTTAATTGATTTAAACATATATTTTTATTTAACTTTTAAGATACGATCAAAGTACCAGTTATCAAACAAGTCATGAACAGTGTTTTTTGATTTTTTTTAATATTGTTTTCTTTCTAGGTTTTTATTATTATATTGTTTTATTAGTTTAATTGATTTAAACATATATTTTTATATAACTCCTGTTTTTTCTTGTAGGTGTTTATTATTATATTTTATTAGTTTAATTGATTTATTATACATATTAAAGATGCCATGAACAGTGTTTTTTGATTTTTTTAATATTGTTTTTTTCTAAGTTTTTATTATTATATTGTTTTGTTAGTTTAATTAATTTAAACATATATTTTAATATAACTCCTTTTGTTCTAGGTTTTTATTATTATATTAGTTTAATTGATTTAAACATATATTTTTATTTAACTTTTAAGATACGATCAAAGTAACAGTTATCAAACAAAAAAATCATAAAAATGAATGTATATCTGTACTGATGTTGTTCAGTACGGTATGGTAGCGTTACGATATTAATTCATCAAAAAAAAACACTAAAAATAAATATTAATACGGATATAAATGTTATTCAATCGGTTTTGATTGAATTTGGTATGATAGCGACACAATATCCGCTTAAAAATATACATCGTAATGTTGAAATAAAAAGAGGGGAACAATTGTTTTTGATTTTTTTCAATATTGTTTTTTTTGTAAGGTTTTATTATTTTATTGATTTATTACTTTAATTGATTTAAGTATATTTTGTTCTCTCATATAACTTTTAAGATACGATCAAAGTACCCGTTTAAAACGGAATGTATATCTGTACCGATGATGTTCGGTGCAATATGGTAGCGATACAGTATCAGTTTATTGAAAGAAAAAAAAAACTAAAAATAAAAAAATATTGGTACCGATATAAATGTTGTTCAATTGGTTTCGATTGGACTTGGTACGATAGCGGGAGCATATCCGTTATCAAAAAAATATCGTAATGTTTAAATAAAATAAACACAAAATGCAAGCGAACCGAACATATATCAACTGAACAACATATATGTGTTTTTTTTATCGATGTAGTGTTTTCTCTTTCAATTACTATATCGAGTGAAGGTATTGTAACGAACCAAATTGATATTGACTTAATCCCGCCGTGAAGCTGGGGGAAATATCACTAGTTATACAGCGTTGGTGAATAGTGTTTAAATATTTTTATAATATTGTTTTTTTCGTTTATTTAATTACCTAATAGATTTTTTTAATATTATTTTTCAGTTTTAATTATTTTATTACTTAATTATATTATTATTATTATACATATCATAATTTATATAATTTTTATTATGTTTTTCGACGTGCCAGATTTTATTTACGTTTTGATATAAAGTTTTTTTTCTTTCTAAAACCGAGTTTTAGTGAGTGCTAATGTATAAGTAATCGTCAGTACAATCGTACATATTAATTTTTTTATATATTGATGTTGTTACCCTTTTCGTCATTCCAATAATATAGTGTAATCGAATTCAGAATTAATGGGACGTGCTTATTTTATCTTCGTTTCACTAAACGTTTTGTTCAAAATCAAACGAATCAAATATAATTGATATTTTTTTTGTTCTTTAGTGTGATCAACCGAACTGGTACCATGACGAAACTTATACATTTTTTTCCTAATGAACTGAATCAATATTGTGTGAACAATTTCGGTAGCAATATATAGTATCTGTTTTATATCGTAAACTATAGTGGGTATTGGTATCATACTAATACAGTGATGAACCAAACGTATATCGTCCCAACAATCTTGGTGTTGCGTCAATTTTAGGCGAACAACACTGGTAACGGTGCCAACATAATCATTATTGGTATTCATTTAAAATCATTATTAATATTTGTTTTTTTGGTTTTCGTCAACATAAAATATGTATCTTTGTCGTTTTGGGCATATCATGACTTTATTTTTGAGTTTTGTCTTTGGGTTGCTATATCGAGTGTAGATACAGTAATAAATTGTATCAAATTCCCGCCGCAACTCGTGGGGAAATTCTACTAGTTTACATATCAATTCAACTAGACTGATTATGTAGTTAGTTTTTGATTTGACTATACGATCCGGTACAGTTACACCACTCAATGACGGATTTAGACCAAAATTTCATAGATAACGTTTAATTTTTATTTACCGTACTTCATACAATGTAAATGAAAAAAATAAAATGTGACAATCGTCAAAATTGCATGTGTCCGTACAATTAATTAATACTGATTTATGCTTAATGACTGTGCTTAATTTCAACTGTTGACTTAAGCTGTCTTCTGATTTCTATATCATACATACATGTGCATCACATTTCATACTGTCACACCATTTATTACATACAGACTTTAGTGACATACATGATGCACAAAGCACAGTTAGCACAGTTAACGGATAAGACATGAATATGCTGACGGGGTTCAGTACATAGACAGACAGTGATCTGAGACCCAGTATGAGCCTGGAATAAGGTATCACACTAGTGTAGTGTGTAGGGAAGTAAGGATCACAAAACTACGTCACTAGGTGATAGTTTAAGTGCCAGGAAGTGCCTAAAACTCACCCAAAGTGCAGAATTCTGCATTAATCATCAAAAATCAGCATTTTAACATGCTAGTAACATGCAAAAATATGGCAAAATGCTCCTATATGCTTTCCTAAGTGTCGGGAATTGAAAATGTCACAAAGAGTTACATAAAGGACACTATACGGTGTAACTTAGCACTTTAACGAACTGGTATTTAACCGAACAACCGGACATTACCCGGAACACTAAAATATTGCTAAAAGCATTGTTTTTATTTTTCTGAGCTAGTTATGTTTCCCGAACATTTAAACATACTACATAATACATGATACACATTAAACACAAGACTTTTACACTTAACACCTCCACTAAATCACCTACTTACCATTTAAACTTTCATTTAACCCCCCCCCCCCTTTTGCTGATTTTCGGACCAAGCATGGCCCCACTCAAGATCACTTAATATCTTCCTAAATCTTCCATATCTTCTTCTTGGGATATGTTGTGATTTAGTTTGTACTTAGGGGAACATGAAGACCATTGGTTAAAAGAGTTTAAGGATTATAAGAGCATCATCTTATCCCTAAAACACAACACCACAACTTTCTCTTCCTCTCCTCTATAGCTTCGGCCGAACACCCAAGCACACACACCACCATTTTTCGGTTTTCATCCATTCATTCCAAGTGAATTCCAAGGTGCTACAAGGTGATTAAGAAGGTGTGGAACATTCGGATCTTGAAGGACCTCTCTTGTGTGCTATTATCCACTTGATTTTCCTCATTGTTCTTCCCTAGCTTTAAGCTAGTTGTAAGATTCTTGAACACCCTGGTTTACTTCATATTTTAGTGGTTAAAAGATATATCTTGTTGAAATTTATATGAACACTAATGAACATACACATAAATCTTGAACATAAAGCTTTACATAAGATGAAAAATTGATGAAACATGATGTAATATTGTTAGTATGATATTGCTTTGTATATGTTGATGATTGCTTGTTGATTCTTGGTAATATGATGTTGATCATCATGTGAAACTTGTTAGGTTATGATTAAAAACATGAACTAAAAAGATAAGGGATGATTATGTAACAACATGAAATAATCATCTCCTTGGTTAAACATGAACTTGAAAGTAAAATGATTTTTCTTGAAAAGTAATAAACCAAGTGAACTAGTAATCTTGTAAATCCAAGACTTGTGAATGATTTTTCTAAAGGAACCAAGTCCAAAAAGATGATTCTTGAAGGATCATGGTTTTTATTAAACCTACACTATTTTTGGTGGAAAGACAAGTAAATAAACTCTAAAGAAACAAGAAGCTGTTATGGATAAACATTTTTGTAAATTATGTTTACAAGTTGTAAACACCAAATCTTTTCAAGAATGAGATTTTAAATGAAGTAAACACACTTTGGAGGGTAACTAAACCCACTAAACACTTTATCAAGTTACTACGCGTTTTTGCGAAAAGATCAAGTTCATGTTATATTGTAAAGTGTATTGTTTTACACTTGGTAAGTATAATATTGTTTAGAGTTGATTGTTGATTGTTTGAATGAATTTTGGAAAAGAAAATGATATGCTTAAAAGCATGGACACCTCCATTTACAAAGGAAACTATGGCAAAATTTTCTAAAAATTCAAACACTTAGAATATATTTTCTAAACAAGTGTTTACAAGTATGTTTTAAACCATGTTTCTCAGTATAAGCCTTGCCATAAATATTGATACACAGATACAAGTATTGGAGGTTGGTTTTTGTAAACAAAAAAAATGGATAAATATATATTTAGAATATATATTTTATATTAAGACACTTGTGTGAATATTTGTATATATTTTGTGGACTAGTTATATTATTTTAGGGTAAAATAATATAACTTACAAATACTATGAAATTACAACTAATACCAAAAATCACAAGGAATAATATAAGTTACACACTTGATGTTGTGAAACCGAAAGCAAAAACGTAACTTATGAAATATTCCGGAAAATACTCTTACAAATATATTTTTGGTAAATACTATTTTGGATACAAGAGGTGAAAATATGACTTTTGAACATATTACCAAGTATATCATATTTTCGACGAAAAGAAAATATATTATTTTTGGGAGATAAAATATATATTTTCCTATTATATTTAGAAGATGTATGATTTTTGGGAAAAATATATATTTTTTTGGAATACATTATTTCTGACAAATAAGTTATATATATATATTTTCTAAGTGAGACTTGAAAATATATTGTTTTGAGAATATATATTGGGAATATATGGGTATATTTTTTATTGGAATAATACACCGGGATACGACGCCAATACACGGCTAAATACACACATACAAAAATACGAATACACATGTATGAGATACCCCCCATCCTTGGGAAGGAAATATGAATATAAATACTTGAGACGTATTGTTGCGAAAATATTGATTAACAATTATTCCAAAATTTATAAGTATAATTTAGAGTTAGAATATTGATTATTTTAACAAATAAATTGTATACTTGGAATACTACCAAAGACACTCTAAAACGTAACTCCAAGGCACTAATCAATACCAAGTCAAGGCACGACCCGCTCGTCTAACGGACCGTAGTACGCATGTAGGTAGTCGTGCGTTCTAGAGGAAGCTTCGAGTTACATCGGATACAAGGAACGCAAAACTGTGAGTTCATGTCCCCCTTTTTCTCTTACTGTTTTCAGTTTTATACTTCGGGGGTGAAATACATGTTATATACTACTTACAAACAAATACCATGGTATGATTAGCTAAGGAAAGGTACTGCTAGATCACGTGAATGGGTAGGCCATTAGCTTAAGACCATTAATCCTTGTATAAGGACCGAGGGGCATGAGTGATAGATCTATTGGGTGTTGCGAGCCCCACCCATGGGCCTGCGAGTGGCCGCATGTGGTGACTATGTCGTTCCGCCGAAGGGGCCGGTACGAAATACGCATACAGGTTTGAGTACTTCCTATGCCATGTCACTTTTTAATGTATTAGCTACACATTAATTGATCTATTTTTCCTTATTGCTTCATACCAGTTTACACAGACATACGTACATACTTACAAAAGTTTTCAAGAACGACACGTGCATACATACCAAACACATGAACTCGCACAACTTTTGTTGATGTTTTTAAACTACATGTATTTCAGGGAAGTAATAAGTGGATCTGGCGGGCGTTGAAAGTTTTTATGCTGCTTTTGAAATAAAGATGTCATCCATGGTCTTTGGGTTTGGTCGGTGTGTCTTATTCCTGGACGAGACATGTCTCCCAAGCCTTGGTGCTATTTACCGTCTTTCGATGAGTCCTTAGTGAACTCATAAACATTTTGGTATGATTGTAAAACTTAAATTTAAAGTCTACGTTTTTAAACAATGCTGTTACGTTTTGAACTTATTCAATTGATGACAAACCAATGGTTTTATCATATAGCTGTTGATATGATTGAATGCAATGATATTAAGAAAGTCACACCATAATCACGCTTCCGCAAAAGTCAGGGTGTGACAGCTTGGTATCAGAGCTTCGATCGTAGCGAACTAGGATTCTTTCTTAAGTCTAGACTACGATCATTAGGGCTCTCATGAAAACGTTTTTACGACATGTTTTCATTGCATACATAAAACGCCCAGATCCAGGAGACAAACATTTTTTTACAAACAAATCCACAAAACACATTTCAGAGTTATGTTTACAAATCAGTCTTAGAGACTGAGGGAGGATCGGTCTTAGAGACCGAGGGATGATCGGTCTTAGAGACTGAGGGAGGATCAGTCTTAGAGACTGGGGAAAATTGAGTCTGAGAGACCGGGAGTTTAATCTGATAGATTCAGTCTGAGAGACTGGGAGTTTAATCTGAGAGATTCAGTCTGAGAGACTGGGAGTTTAATCTGAGAGATTCAGTCTGAGAGACTGGGAGTTTAACCTGATAGATTCAGTCTGAGAGACTGAGAGTTTAATCTGAGAGATTCAGTCTAAGAGACTGGGTAATTCAATTTGGGAAACTGTGAGTTTAGTCTGAGAGACTAGGGAGTTCAGTCTGAGAGACTGGGAGGCTTAGTCTGAGAGACTAGGAAATGTAGAAAGTTTCATAAAGAATAATGTGAATACATGGTTACATGATGACTTGTCTTTGTTTGCATACACTAATTGTTAGTGATTACTATGGATATACATGCTATGACTATTATGTACCGGCACACATGTCACTTTATTTAGAAAGCGAGTTGTCAAGCTTTGATAACCCTACGACCACCGCCACAAATAATGGGATTGAATCTGCACCGGAGATATTTACGTCGGACACTGAGAGTGATCCTGATATGCTGACCAAGGACGAGGACGACTTCCAATGGTCCGCGCTACCAGATTTTGGGTGATACTTTACTCTTGCTGATGGCTTCTCTGACAAGAATCCTCCTGACACTCTTGTTTCAGTCCATGACCACTTCATCACTGGTCATCCCGATGGTAAGCACATCATGACACCGACCCTCGACTCCGTACCTCTTATTGTCAATCCTCCCAAGGATATGCCTTTTGACGAATTGTTTGATGATGACGTTAACCTGTTTATTGATGGCCCTCCTAATGACGCCCATAATGATGGAAACATAGATGAGAACGTTGCTACTTCTTGAGACCCCTATTATCAAGCTACCCCCTGAATTTAGTATACACTCGATTTCAGACTCCTTTGAGTCTGTCACATCTGCAGCCTTACTGACGGGCCGGATTACAGCCTTCTACCACTGACTCAGGCGAGGACATCACTATGACTGCTGCACTACCACCTACTCGAGATGCCACACATTCACACAACCCGGAACCTGCTCCTGAGCCAGCTCCTGTTCCTTTGGGCCAGCTTGATGATACACCTGCTGGTCTTGCACCCTTGCTTAATCATGACCCTGTTTCTTTTGATCTACCAGGCATTGCATCCCTTATACCTGACCCAGTACCTGCATCTGATGATCTCCTTATTGGTTGAGACATTTGTTCCTGCCCCTGCACCCGCTGATATTGCTCCTATGGAGACCGACGTCCATTGCACCGACATGCCTACCGTTTTCTTTCAGGACATACCTGCACCCCGGGAAGGTACTCCCGGTCAGCACCCACATAACGATCCTTTTGCTACAACAACATTTTCCCCGACCTCACAGGCCGCACGCACCGTTTGCTACATTCACCTCTACAACGCTGGACGAGCCATTTCGATGGTTCCTATAATACACTATGCTGATTTTAGACTCTTGTCATCCCTCACATTATGGAGGCTACACACGGGATGAGTGCTCCTGTAACATCAGCTACAGCTTGGGGATATAAGTCGCAAAGCTTTGGAGCTAGAGCTGACACCACGACCTCCACCCTGTCTATTGCCAGTTTACTTTGATCCTCCACAATTATCAAAGACTTCTTTTTCACTCTCACCTGCTGCTCTTACACCTTTCTTAGGTGTTGACACTCGTTTCCTTACTGCCCAGCAGCAGACCAGTTAATTACTTCAACGTGTATACAAACTCGAGGAGGAGCTCGCACATGTTAGCAGTTTGCTTTTCTTCCCTTCTCCACCTCAGGCACCAGTATAGTTGGTTTCTTGATTTATGCGGATTACATTACTCTTGGGTAAAGACACTACAAATGAGCTGAGATTGCGGAGACTTTTTAAAGACTACTTTTGACCACGTGATGTTAATACACTGATAGATTTGCTGGGCAAGGGTAGGGTGACCCTGTGTCCCTTGTGATGTGTTGCACTTCGTAGACAATGTGATTATGGTTGGTAAATAATGAAAGCTCAGTCACTATGATTCTCACTAAACACGTTGTTGACCTGCATATTTATGCAATAACTATAATGCTACATGTTTACTTGCTACGTTTCTATCTACAAGTTGTGCTATAATTTGTGACGATATGTGATTGATTGTTATAACAACTGCGTATATACATATATGTAATACACCTCTGAGGTCTTATTCGTTAAGTAGAGGCTTGTGTGCTCGTGTCCTTAACAAGATCTGACCTAACCGATCTTCTTCTAGGAAAATGTCGATTCAAGGAAACACCGATACCAACACCCCTCTACCGACAACAGAGGTGGAAATGCAAGAGCGCCTCTTACAGGCCATCGCACAGTACGAGGCCCTTCGCTCCGAGCGCAGCGGAGGCCACTCAGGAAATAACCCACCCAATGGTAATGATTAGTCACTTAAGACACATTACAAAACATTTGGACATCTCTACGAGTGCTTTGCTAATGCCTTACGCGAATGATGTTGCTTATGTCACAGGCTGCACCTACAAGCAGTTCTTGGGCTGCAAGCCCCTGAATTTCGATGGCACTGGGGGTGCCGTAGCCTTTGTACGCTGGGTTGAGAAGACGGATTCTGTTTTACGTGCGAGCAAATGCGCCCCAGAGCATCAGGTTACGTACATTTCCGGACTGTTCCAAGATGGGGCTCTGTCATGGTGGAACCTCCAGGTTCAGACCTTGGGCGAGGCTGCTGCGTATGCTTTGACATGGGACGAACTAAAAGAACTAATGCATAAGAAGTACTGCTCGAGAGTAGAAAGCCAGAAGATGGAAACTGAGTTCTGGAACTTGAAGATGGAAGGTCCAAAAATAGCCGAGTACGTGGAGAAATTCCATGTTCTGTCGCGTGTTGTCCCCTACATGATAGATCCAGAATTTAAGATCGAGCGTTTCATTTGGGGATTGGCACCCCAAATCATGAGCATGGTGACGGCATCAAAGCCTGCAACGATCGCTGAGGCCATTGATCTAAGTGTGGCCTTGACTGAAGAGGCAATCAGGTTGAACAAATTTTCAATCTCTGAAGAGAAAAAAGAGACTCATGTGGAGTCATCCGGAGATAACAAGAGAAAGTTCGGAAACTTCAAGCAGGGTACTCAGACGAATAACAACAACAAGGCCAAAAAGGGAAAATAGTACATGGGTAAACTACCTAAATTCGACAAGTGTCGACGACATCATACCGGGCGATGTAAAAATGGAAAGTGTGACAACTGTGGCAAAGTGGGGCATAGCAGGGAAACGTGTTGGCATAAGACGGGGCGTGGAAAGAAAAGTCAGGGTGTGACAGCTCGGCGACGTGGGGCACTTTAGGAAAGATTGCCCAAGGGAGATTAAACAAGATCGTGGGAAAAATGTCTAACACCGGGGCTAGGGAAATGCGCCAGGATCCAAACAAGGTTATCGGTACGTCTCATGTTAGTCAACGTTATGCATCTGTGCTGCTAGATACTGTTGCAAATTTTAGCTTCGCATCTCTAGAGTTTGAGAGTATACTTGGTTTAGTAGTAAGTAAGATAGATATCCAGTACTTGATAGAACTAGCTTAAGGGAAGCTTCGACGTGGTAATTGGGATGGATTGGTTGTCAAGCAATCAAGCGGAGATTGTTATCCGCATCCCAATGGTGAATGAAGGAACGATCGTGACTCATAAAGCAGGATATGCCTCCACAGATTACTAATTGCTTGAAGGCACGCAAATTGTTGCGAATAGGATGTGATGTTTTCTTGGCTCATGTCGGGGAAAAGGGAGCCGAAGAACCAAAACTCGAAAATATTCCTGTGATAAGGAAATATCCTGAAGTCTTCCCCGAAGACTTGCCAGAACTACCTCCTCAACGACAAGTCGAATTTCGCATCGATTTAATTCCAGGCGCCGCACCTGCAGTCAATGCACCTTAGCGACTTACACCTTCAGAGATGCAAGGATTGTCAGTGTAACCTCAGTGGTTGACAGAGAAGGAAGATAACAGACCAAGATTCCGCTTTGAGTAACCCCAGTTTTGCTTGTCAAGAAGAAGGACGATAGCTTTCGTGCGGACATCAAACCACCAGGAGCCGAACGAGCTAACCAACAAGAGTCGGGGACTCTTGCTAAGGATTAACAAATTACTTATTTAACTAACTATGAGTATTCAACTACTATTTCACGATTGATCGATGAGTGAGGGTCTTTACCTATATATTCAGAAAGGAAGCCTACCGGGAAAATTGTGGGACAATAACTTGTTTTAAACGTACACAAAAATGGTGTTTCCTACACGATGCACAAAACAGTTTTACACAAAATACGAAACTTTGAAAACCTAGGAAACATGTACTTAGGGTCTTGGGAAGCCAGGTCCGAACTCGTAAAGGTTATTACTTAGGAACCATATTTGTTAACTCAAGCAAACACCACTATCCTGACATATATGCTATTTCAGTTAACCAAACAGAAAGCGTTCAAATTCCTTTTGTTGAAATCTTCACTTTCGCTTCTAACTAGTAGATGTTTGCATCTCTAATCCCCTCAATGGTAGTTGCATCGCGTTAAATTCCTTCGCTGAGAGCGAACAAACATTTGCTTCGAATACTTGGTCATTTATTCATTTTAGTAGATACACATTGCTTTATTACT
Organism: Helianthus tuberosus; assembly: GCA_030545235.1. Taxonomy (NCBI): domain Eukaryota; kingdom Viridiplantae; phylum Streptophyta; class Magnoliopsida; order Asterales; family Asteraceae; genus Helianthus; species Helianthus tuberosus. Next base: position 17,226 of record JARYGA010054245.1, read on the forward strand.
TGAAAACTTATATGTTATGCATGCACCTTTTGCTACGCACGCGGTCTCATTTCGAATAAACTCTTCATTGAAGTTTCAAATATTATGTTGCTAAATCTAATTACTGATTTGTGATTCGAATGACCTACATTATTGTAATTGTTGGCTCTTTTGCTATCAAGTCAACACACTTTCTTGAAACTTCTTTTATTTCAAGTTACATTCATGGTTTATCTTTGTGACCATGCCGAGATTCCTTTGTTGGTACATACATTTATTGTCAGGTTACGCTGAAACCCAGTTCAATTGCTTGGACTTATCCATTTCGCATATTCAGTTTAAGACGTCATATGATGTATTGGGAGCATCATATTCAAATATTTTTGCAAAGACTCTTTCTTTACGAGTCGTAGTAGATTCGGTTGGTCTACGACTCCACTAAATCGTTTGATTGGTTTCAATACATTGCGGTGATACTTTCACGAGCTTGAAGCTTACACTAATTTGGTTACTTACTTCCTACACGGATTTAATTGATTATTTGATAACTTGCCCTAAATCCGTCTTGTTTATCACAATTAAATCGGTCTCAACACAGTTGTGTGTTGAGGCAAAGGCACATAGATTCATTTCATATCACAGTGTACCTCCTAACGATTCTTTCATTTTCGATCGAATGCCTCGCGGTACTTAATACTTTTTCATCTTCGATCAAAAACAGTGGTTCTTTGATGTTCCGTACCCAGTCAAAAACGCTATGACATTGTATAAATCAAAATTTCGAATTGTTTCAGTACACTTTCATTTGGTTTCAAACACGGTGAACTTGTTCAGTCACCACTATTATTGAATTATGCCGTTACGACACCTTGAGGTGTCCTCACAAACTTGTAGCTTGTGCTAATCATGGTCAATCATATCACACAAAACTACATATACTTTTGTTTGACTGGCTATTTAAACATTCCTGATGCAACTACGAGTCAAGAAAAAAATGATACACCAGATTCGCTTACATTTCATTCGGTGTACCTTCAAAATTCAAGAATGTCAACACACTAAACTTTACCATTCATTTATTCGGAACTTGACAGACCATTTTCATTTTACTATTACATTGAACGGTTGTTTTTGAGTTCATATAGCGGATGCTATGATTGGTGAAAACTCGTTTGCATATTGTGACCGATTGTTTGAGAATCCCATTGATCAAAACTCCTCTTTTGTGGAACACCTGTTAACTAGATGACACTAGACTATACGTCTATATACCTCGTGTCCTTTGACACCAAATGCTAAAAGCACATACCCTTTTAACCATTGGATTCGTGTTGCTATGTATTCTTGGATTCGCCTGATTGAATAAGTTTTGATTCGGTTTTGGTGGTTATCTACCTTAGTATTAATCATATACATATACGCATAATATAACCTTAAGGAGGTAAGGTAGTATAAATTTCGAGGACGAAATTTTCTTAACAGGGGGAGAATGTGACAACCGTCAAAATTGCATGTGTCCATACAATTAATTAATATTGATTTATGCTTAATGACTGTGCTTAATTTCAACTGCTGACTTAAGCTGTCTTCTGATTTCTATACCATACATACATGTGCATCACATTTCATACTGTCACACCATTTATTTCATACAGACTTTAGTGACATACATGATGCACAAAGCACAGTTAGCACAGTTAACGGATAAGACAGGAATATGCTGATGAGGTTCAGTACATAGACAGACAGTGATTTGAGACCCAGTATGAGCCTGGAATAAGGTATCACACTAGTGTAGTGTGTAGGGAAGTAAGGATCACAAAACTGCATCACTAGGTGATAGTTTAAGTGCCAGGAAGTGCCTAAAACTCACCCAAAGTGCAGAATTCTGCATTAATCATCAAAAATCAGCATTTTAACATGCTAGTAATATGCAAAAATATGGCAAAATGGTCCTATATGCTTTCCTAAGTGTCGGGAATTGAAAATGTCACAAAGAGTTACATAAAGGACACTATACGGTGTAACTTAGCACTTTAACGAACCGGTATTTAACCGAACAATCGGACATTACTCGGAACACTAAAATATTGCTAAAAGCATTGTTTTCATTTTTCTGTGCTAGTTATGTTTCCCGAACACTTAAACATACTACATAATACATGATACACATTAAACACAAGACTTTTACACTTAACACCTCCACTAAATCACCTACTTACCATTTAAACTTTCATTTAATCCCCCCCCCCCCTTTTGCTGATTTTCGGACCAAGCATGGCCCCACTCAAGATCACTTAATATCTTCCTAAATCTTCCATATCTTCTTCTTGGGATATGTTGTGATTTAGTTTGTACTTAGGGGAACATGAAGACCATTGGTTAAAAGAGTTTAAGGATTATAAGTGCATCATCTTCTCCTCAAAACACAACACCACAACTCTCTCTTCCTCTCCTCTATAGCTTCGGCCGAACACCCAAGCACACACACCACCATTTTTCGGTTTTCATCCATTCATTCCAAGTGTATTTCAAGGTGCTACAAGGTGATTAAGAAGGTGTGGAACATTCGGATCTTGAAGGATCTAAAAATTCAAACACTTAGAATATATTTTCTAAACAAGTGTTTACAAGTATGTTTTAAACCATGTTTCTCAGTATAAGCCTTGCCATAAATATTGATACACAGATACAAGTATTGGAGGTTGGTTTTTGTAAACAAAAAAATGGATAAATATATATTTAGAATATATATTTTATATTAAGACACTTGTGTGAATATTTTTATATTTTGTGGACTAGTTATATTATTTTAGGGTAAAATAATATAACTTACAAATACTATGAAATTACAACTAATACCAAAAATCACAAGGAATAATATAAGTTACACACTTGATGTTGTGAAACCGAAAGCAAAAACGTAACTTATGAAATATTCCGGAAAATACTCTTACAAATATATTTTTGGTAAATACTATTTTGGATACAAGAGGTGAAAATATGACTTTTGAACATATTACCAAGTATATCATATTTTCGACAAAAAGAAAATATATTATTTTGGGGAGATAAAATATATATTTTCCTATTATATTTAGAAGATGTATGATTTTTGGGAAAAATATATATTTTCTTGGAATACATTATTTCTGACAAATAAGTTATATATATATATTTTCTAAGTGAGACTTGAAAATATATTGTTTTGAGAATATATATTGGGAATATATGGGTATATTTTTAATTGGAATAATACACCGGGATACGATGCCAATACACGGCTAAATACACACATACAAAAATACGAATACACATGTATGAGATACCCCCATCCTTGGGAAGGAAATATGAATATAAATACTTGAGAAGTATTGTTGCGAAAATATTTATTAACAATTATTCCAAAATTTATAAGTATAATTTAGAGTTAAAATATTGATTATTTTAACAAATAAATTGTATACTTGGAATACTACCAAAGACACTCTAAAACGTAACTCAATGGCACTAATCAATACCAAGTCAAGGCACGACCCGCTCGTCTAACGGACCGTAGTACGATTGTAGGTAGTCGTGCGTTCTAGAGGAAGCTTCGAGTTACATCGGATACAAGGAACGCAAAACTGTGAGTTCATGTCCCCCTTTTTCTCTTACTGTTTTCAGTTTTATACTTCGGGGGTGAAATACATATTACATACTACTTACAAACAAATACCATGGTATGATTAGCTAAGGAAAGGTACTGCTAGATCACGTGAATGGGTAGGCCATTAGCTTAAGACCATTAATCCTTGTATAAGGACCGAGGGGCATGAGTGATAGATCTATTGGGTGTTGCGAGCCCCACCCATGGGCCTGCGAGTGGCCGCATGTGGTGACTATGTCGTTCCGCCGGAGGGGCCGGTACGAAATACGCATACAGGTTTGAGTACTTCCTATGCCATGTCACTTTTTAATGTATTAGCTACACATTAATTGATCTATTTTTCCTTATTGCTTCATACCAGTTTACACAGACATACGTACATACTTACAAAAGTTTTCAAGAACGACACATGCATACATACCAAACACATGAACTCGCTCAACTTTTGTTGATGTTTTTAAACTACATGTATTTCAGGGAACTAATAAGTGGATCTGGCGGGCGTTGAAAGTTTTTATGCTGCGTTTGAAATAAAGATGTCATTCATGGTCTTTGGGTTTGGTCGGTGTGTCTTATTCCTGGACGAGACACGTCTCCCAAGCCTTGGTGCTATTTACTATCTTTCGATGAGTCCTTAGTGAACTCATAAACATTTTGGTATGATTGTAAAACTTAAATTTAAAGTCTACGTTTTTAAACAATGCTGTTACGTTTTGAACTTATTCAATGGATGACAAACCAATGGTTTTATCATATAGATATGATTGAATGCAATGATATTAAGAAAGTCACACCATAATCACGCTTCCGCAAAAGTCAGGGTGTGACATAAAATCCCGATAATAAAAAGCTCGAAAACGGGTGCAAACGAGCTAGAGCCCGAGCTTAGCCTAACCCTAAAATAAATGAGCGTGAGCCCCGGTGGCGGATCTAGACCCAAAAAATGGCTCGCAAGCTGCTCGAGAAAAAGCTCGAAACGAGCCGAGCGTTATCAAGCCCAAGCCAAGCTTGTGCCTAAAATAAAGCTCGTTTGTTTATCAAGCCCAAGCTCGAGTCTGGCACGTGAAGCTCGTCAGGCTTGTCGAGCCTTATCGAGCCCTAGTGTAATATTAGTTTTTATTAATATTTAGTAACATTTACCGTTTATTTAAAGTTGTCTACTAAACGAGCCAAGCTGAGCCTAAATCTAAAAATATAATCTTGTTTAGCTGATAAACGAGCCGAGCTCGCGAGCCTAAATGACTCTAATATTTATAGCATTTTTATTTAACATATTATTTAATAGATGATAAATGAGCCGGGCCCAAGCTAAACTCGAGCTTTGAAAACAAAGCTTGAACTTAGCCAAGCTCGAGCTCTCATAAGTTAATCGAGCTCTAGCACGGTCGAGCTCGGACTCGGCTCGTTTGCACACCTAGTAACAATGGAGGTGCATGGTGTTGCCTGTTGTATTCACGTTCAGTTCTTTTTCACCTTCAAAAATCGATTATGACTGGTATTGGGGTTTTAATCTAGTATTTTAGTTGGGCTTTTAACTTATAACTTAGGTAGCGGGCTTTTAATAAAACTTTGAGACAATAAAGGTGTTGGGCTTTTTAAAATTTGAGGAGTAATATAATTTAATTTCAAGGGTAACGTAATACAAAAAATGTAAAAAATAAAAATAAAAATAAAAATATGCACTTCGCCGGAAAAAGTTGAGGGCTAGCAGATGCTACCCTCACGATATACTACATCTGCTCCTAAGGTTTCTTTTGGTAGATATTCACTAATTTTTTCTAAGTTATACAAGGTTTTCACTATTGTTTTTCAAACTAAGAGGGTTTCGAAAACCCTCAAAACCCTTAGATTCGCCCCTGACGCCAACGTGTGAAAGATACACTTCACTATAAGCTTTCCCTTATATTTTTTTATTTTTGCATGCAACGTGACCTCTTATGGATCTCAATAGTTCACAAGGACAACATCCTAGAAGTTCACAAATTAATTTATTATATTACTTGTGGGTTTTGACCCTTGTTTCCCTCGACTAGATAAACGTTAGGTACCTTTTCCATTGTGTTAAATAATATCATTATTATCATTAAATATTAAAGTTAGACACGTAAAGGTTAGTTAAGTTGAAGTAGAAACAAATTAGCACAAACGTGACACAAGCACACATTCATAGACCCAATCAAATATTCCGCCACCAAATTCATTCTCTTCCTCGCACCACCCTTTCTTGACTACTGTAACCTCCTTCACATGTTTAACCAATTTTATAATCATATCTTTTCCTTGACCCTTTGAAACTTCCCATCTTCAAATCATATCATCATATTCCTATAAATTCACTCTTAAAAAGTATATTCCCCCAACTCAATCGTCACTTCAACTTTTCTTCCTCAAACCTGTATCCGAAACAGGCCAGTGTTACTAACAGCCTCCTCTATTGTTGTTCTTCCTTAAAAATTCATCTGAAACGACCACCGTCAATAACTGGGTTTACTAGCAGTCCCCCTAGGCTGTTCTTAAATCTTAACCATGATTCTCACAACTTTAGTTTTGTTTGTGATGTTCATCATTGGTTTCTGGCTAATCCCTAGAGTATTATCAAGAACAGCAGTAGGACACTTGTTGCAAAACAAGTGGAGAGACTTAGAAGAATGTTTTCACCAGCATCAGATCTACAAAATCCCTAAATTTAACCAACAAATGCAGGAAAATCAAGTGTATCGAAAAGTTCTCATCTATCTCAACTCATTACCGTCAGCTGAAGATTCCGATCTCGTTAATCTACTCTCAGGTAATAACAAACCTAACGAGATTAACCTAGTAATCGACTCTGCAAATCAAAAGTTTTCCGATGCGTACCTCGGTTCGCGAATCTTCTGGACGTTCGAAACCGATTGTTTACTGTTGAAAATCAGACGTAAAGAGAAACGAAGAATCCTCTCTTCGTATCTTCAACACATTCACAACGTCACCGAGCAGAAAACGCAACAAATCCAGCTGCACATCAACGCCGTGAGTTCACCGGAAAACCGCCGGTGGATAACCGTTCCGTTCAGTCATCCGGCAACGATCGATACGTCGGTGATCAATTCGGATCTGAAAAACAAAATAAAATCGGATTTAGAATCGTTTTTGAAATCCGAACAGTATTATCATCGTCTCGGACGTGTATGGAAACGGAGTTACTTACTTTACGGTCCTTCCGGTACCGGAAAATCGAGCTTCATCGCCGGAATGGCGAAATTTTTACGCTACGATATCTACGACGTCGACCTGTCGAAAGTTTCAGACGATTCAGATCTGAAAGTGCTTCTGTTGCAAACAACGAGACGATCGGTGATCGTTGTTGAAGATCTGGATCGGTATCTTGTGGAGAAAGCTAAAATATCCGGAATTTTGAATTTTATGGACGGGCTTGTTTCATCGTGTGGTGAAGAACGCGTGATGGTTTTCACCGTTAGTAATAAAGAACAAGTTGATCCAACGGTTCTAAGGCCAGGAAGAATAGATGTTCACGTGCAGTTTCCGTTATGTGATTTTCCCGCCTTCAAAACTCTTGCTAGTAGTCATTTGGGGTTGAAAGAACACAAGCTTTTCCCACAAGTTGAAGAGATTTTTCAAAGTGGTGCGAGTTTAAGCCCGGCTGAGATAGGTGAGATCATGATGTTTAACCGTGGGTCACCCACCCGAGCAATTAAAACCGTCATTACCGCATTGAAGTCGAATACCAACACGGATGCAAAACCGGTGACGGTGAGTAAAGAAGAGCCTTTGAGACTGACGCATAGTGTTTCAGTTGGTGGTGCACTGGGAGTGCCTTCGGGGTTGTTGGGTCATGGTGGGTTACCGCCAAGGTTGATGTATAGTGGTTCGGCTAGGACGGTTGAGGAATCACGTGGAACACGATCGTTTCGTGGGGATAGTATTCCAACGGTAAAAGAGTTTAAGAAACTTTACGGGCTATTGAAGCCGAAACATAAGAAGGAGTTCGTAGATGATGAAAACTCTCGACATGAGGTTTCGGTATTTTAGTTTCTTTGTTTTTATTTATTCAGTGTAAAGTTCACATACCCATTTAAATGTACAATGGTCTCTTTTGTTACCTTTTTATAGTTTATGAAATGAAATTTTATTCATCTTATAGCATAGCGAATTTAAAGCATATGATTTTCGAATTTGGTTCTGATATTTGTTGTTAATGATGCATGCAATAAACTCCTCTTAATTTGTGAAATGTAGTCCATTAATTCGTAAAAGTATCTAACTTTAATACCTTTCATATCAATCAATTCTTGAAAACAAACTATTTTTTTTGACAATAAAACATATAAAATCAATATGTTAAAAACTGGTCAAATGCTCCATGTTTGGTGGATGTAATTGTGCACGAATAAAATTTTGTTGGCCTTAAAAAAAAAAAAGAAAAAAATATGGTCAAAAGTTGATACGGCTGCTCCAGTTGCTCTTGTGTCGATTTAGTTTCAAAAGGCAAGATTAGTTTTTCGCCGGTACTATCTAGTTTACCCAAAAATGATCACTTATTTGTGCCAGGTGGTTCATTAGCCTACGACTGAATTGGTGAAATCGAAGATTCCAGGTTATCTGCGTTGGACTGGCTGTTTTGATTTGATTATCAAAAACCAAAACAGAAAAGTAATAGGAGTAAATAAATAAACCTTCAAGTAGGTGGTGCACATTTTATTCCATCTATTATAGGTCTCATATTTGAATTTTACTTCTACCAACTTACTACTTTTAACTTTAACCATCTTAATAATCACATGTCCAACACAAACTGCATTTCTCATACGCTCTAGTCTTGTGTGCCCACACATCCACCATAACATCCTCATTCCAGGCAAGATGGAGGTGGCAGAAATAAGGATGTTACGGTGGATGTGTGGGCACACAAGGCTAGAGCGTATGAGAAATGAGGTTTTTAGGGAAAAACTAAGGGTGGCTAGTATATCGAGTAAGATTAAGGAGGGGAGATTGAGATGGTTTAGGCACATAAAGAGGAGGCCAGTGACGGCACCGGTTAGAGCAGTGGACGCCCTTTGTGTGGAGGGTAGGAGGAGCAAAGGAAGACCCAAACTGACTTGGGAGGAGCGGATTAGGGAAGATTTGCTAGAATTGCACCTTTCTAGGGACATGGTCCAGAATAGGAGTTCGAGGAAACGTAGGATTAAGGTTAAGGATCTTTAGGAGAGAGTGAGGAGGTGTCTGAGATTTTTGGGTTAGGAGTTAATATATCCTACTTTTCAGGTGAACTTTACATGTGTTTATCTATTCTGTTATGTTAGTCGTTACCGCTTATTCTGTGATTGGTGGAGTCCTATTGCTTTATCTGTAGTTCGCATTGTTTGCTTGATGTTTGGTTTCGAGCCAGAGGTCTTTTTGGAAGCAACCTCTTTATCCATATGGGACTTACTAGGTACGGTCGTTGTTGTAGTTAGCATGGTATTAACGGGTCTTATAAGTATATCGATGGCAGATTCTCGCAACTAAGAAAAACTAAAAGCATTAGTAAACTGTCCCCAGCTTTGAACAAAGAAAATATAGCAATTGAGCGCCGAGGGGTATTGAAGAGGGTCAAAACTATGAACTTTAAAATTTTGTCCAAAATTGATTTTTTTTTTTTTTTTTGGTCAAAGTTCAAACATTTCAACTTCTCATTAAACTAGTCAACAAAACATTAGAGTAGTTCATGTCATTTTCATGCCTTGTGGTTTCAATAAATTATGATCTTACCAAACAAAAATTTTCATTATTGTATTAACACTTCCTAATCTTTTTGTATGTTTCCTCTCGTTTCTGTTAGTTAAAAAGTATAAAAGCATATACCAACAAATTTTGTATATTTATAATTTATCTTGTGAATTTGTTAGGGGAAGTTACAAAATCAGTCCCTGGATTATAGGTGAATAGTCAATATTGCCACTTAATAATTAAACACACACTCTAGCCCCTCAACTAAGAATTGCTAATAGATACGTTTCTTTAGACGATGGGATGTGGCGTCGGGGAAGACATCGGGGAGGTGAGGTGGCAGGTTATCCTGTCGGGGAACACCGCCCCTCCCGACCCTTCTTCGGTGCAGACGGGGAACTCCCTCTGATCTCCCTGATCATTTTTGTTGTTGTTTGTTGATTGGAGGAAAATCAAAGGGGGTGAGGGGAAACCATTTCCCTTGATGAAGATAGAGGGGAAGGTGGTGATATGAAGGTGATGTAGAAGTGAGAGTGTTGGAGGGAGGGGGGGGGGGGGGGAGGGGAGGTTTTCTTTCACACCCCATAGTGTTAATGACATTCTTATGAACAATTAATGTTGGTATTTGAAATTAATTCTATTAATGGAAAATCATAAAAGTAGTTATTTTTGTGTCTTATATACTTATGGTTTTGTCCGTACTATCTCATATATATGGCCATGAAATACACGATAACATAGTCACGTATAATTCTTTGTGTCTGATGATAGTACACAAAAAGGAATAAATGATACTCGAATCACATCCGATATCTATTTATCTGCTCAGATATCATCAAGAAACGTCCACTTTAGTCACTACATGTCCTGGAACAACTAACGTCAAGTTTATGCACACCAATATTAATCATTTCTTATAAAATTGTATGACAAAGTTTAAAGAAGATATAAATATCATCGTCATCTAGTAAATGTCGTAGCATGATGTAATTTTCAAATCAAGATCTAAACAACACTCATGTGTGACAATTTCAAAAACCTAAAATAGTTTATATGCAAAGGTAAACGTACAAAACATTTACAAGATGAAAAAATATATTCATCCTACTTCTAAGGTCTTGGGGTGTACTTTAAGACCTTTGGGTGTGGATTCGGGAAACTAACGGGGAAGCAGACGTCGAGGGGGACCCCGATAGGGAACCCCCCCCCCCCCCCCTCCTGTCCCAACATTGGTGCAATTGAGGGATTCTCCTCGTTCATCTCGAAACTGCTTCTCTCTCTCTCTTAATGTTATTGGATGGAGATGGATGGGGGAACCATTTCTTGTTGATGGGGAGAGAGGGAGAGGAAGAGGAAGAAGAAGGTGGTGATGTGGAGGTGATGGAAAGGGGACCGTATCCCATAGCCTAGTTTCATTAGTGTTAAAGATAACATGACAAGTTAATATGTCTTTTAAACCGCTCATTTCCCATGTTAAAGGGTATTAAACATCCCTTGGTTAACATGTTAACCTAGGTAAAAAAGAATAAAAAATAATGTTATTTTTATTATCAATGTTTAATTTAGCTAAGAAGTTAATGAAATGGTATTATTATTATTGTTATTATTTATTTTGTATTTAATTTAAATATTTAATATTAAAATAATTAAAAAATAGTGGGTGAGGTAAAGTTAACAATGTTAAGATGATGTGTAGTAAAAAAGGAAAAACGGTTGATGTGTAGTAAAATAGTGGGTGACGCTTATATGGAGTTAAGAAGGGTTAAGACTTAAGGTATACCTAATGATTTAATAAAAGATTTTAAAGAATGTCATGTGTCAACATCATGTTATCCCTCAAAAAACCAGTATTGATTTTTATTGTTATTTAAATCAGATAAATGCTTAGACCAAAGGGTATGGGGCTCGGCACCGGGCCGTCCCCCCCTTTTTGGTCCGTCGCACACCGCCCCCCCATGGGGCCGTCGCGTCACTTTCGTCGGAAATGAGACGCCGGAGACGAGCCAATTGGTGGGCCCCCTTTAGTTCTTCTCTCTCTCTCTCCTTGAATATATATTATTTTTTTTATTAAAGTTGGTAGTCCCCCCCACACCCTTGGGTAGTCCCCAAGAGGATGTTCCTCCTCCCGTGATGACGTGGCGCCCATGTGGCAGGTAGTCTCCAAAGAGACTATCCTCCCCATACCCAATGGTCTTATTTTAGTTTTCTTGTATACGCATTCACTTCAAATATATCTTTACCCGACCAAAATTTCTAATTAGATTAGATAATGCATTTAAACAATACATGTATCTATGTAAACTAGTAAAGAACCCCGCGCTTCGCGGCGGGTAACTGTCTTTCATTATCATATTCATAATAATAATTCTTAAAACAACATATAACTTGCAAAGAAAAGTCACTAAAAGCAAACAAATCGAGAAAAATCCTAAATCTATTTCGTATTTTGAAAACTGGTCATTACTATACTATACTGATAATCACCGATACCAATGCTACTCCTAGGTTTGATCCTTTGTCCCTTAATTTTACCCAACTTGAGTGGTAGCCAAATAACCTGCAATACAACATTACCCTTTTAGCACCTTTGTTAGTTGATTTTTTTTTTTGAAAGAGGCGATTTTCATTAAAAAAGAAAGGACCCCAAGCCAGTGGCTCAGGAATAGACAGTACAGTACAATAAGTAAATTACATATGAAGTCTCCATACCATTACATCCAAAACTTAGAAAAGAAGGAACAGACTCTTATGCCCAGCCCACCTTGAATTCACTCCAAGACTTCCATTGCAGCTGCAGATTTTTTGCCCTTGAGTTGATCCATAAAAATGATAATGCCTTGATCTCACTGATTAACTTCTGTAATTGCTTGGGTCTGCCGTTAAAAATCAAATCATTTCGCGTCCTCCATAACGACCAACACGCAGTTGCGAGGATCGTATAAATCGCCTTCTTTTTATTGCCCAAAAGCTGCAAGCTTTGTGCATATTCAAGTAACTCCACAACGCTCAATAGATACCTAGGCAGGGGCAATTTCGTCCATAATGAGATTGCTACCCACACCTGTTGCGCGAACTGACATGTGACTAGTAGATGATCTGCGGATTCTTGTACCATGTTGCATAACACACATGACTGTGAAGGTAAAGTAACGTTGCGTCTAGCGAGAGCCTCCCTTGTCAGTATACGGTTTAGAACGACCCGCCACATAAAACAATTGATTTTCTTTGGTAACCAGCATAACCATTTTAGTACTTTTGTTTCAGGTATCACTTGCATTGTATCCGGCTCATCCCTCAATCTACCCACCTGAAATGATTCGGCTGAAACTCCTGTGTGCCACAACCATACGTCTGAATGTGGCCTCATGTTTTGACCCTCTAGTAGCTGTAAACAGTCCATCCATTCTAAGACTGCCCCCGGATCCACTAACACGTTTGCATTGCCCCAGACCCATGTGATGTTTCCATTAACATGGTTATATCTTTGTTGCACACTACAGTGTTTTTCGGCCTCCAAGGCGAAGAGATTAGGAAACCGAACCCGTAAGGTAGTATCTCCAATCCATTTATCCAGCCAGAAGTAGGTGTTATCCCCGCAACCTTTGTTAGTTGATTAATTATAATATTAACATCACTATAAATAAGCATGAAGAAATGCTCATTCTATAGAATACTTACACAGAACATGCATGTATCATAATTATTATACCATGAAGTTTCTCAATTAATAAAGCTGCAAGTCAAATGCAACTTTCAAAATGATATATAATAATAATAATAATATTTGTGTAATCTAACTTAATGAGTACTATCAGTAGTAGTAAATTATAATTAGAGGCTAAAATAAAATTTTATGAACTCCCCTATCATACATGAACACTTCAACAATTAAACACAATCTGCATAAAAGTTCAAGTGTATTAATATCAGAAGCAGCTTAAATAACAAACCTTCTATCCATGAGGCCACTGACTACTCCGAGCCAACTATCTTGGCAGACCTAACTTTGATGTGAAACCCTACATTAAAAAAATTACATGCTGCCATTTTTTATATCCAAATTGACCCATTTGATCATTTGTTAATTCTTATGTTTTCATGCTAATATCTTTATGTTCTCTTTCACAATCAAGAACTCTGAATTCTTGATTTTACTTTTACTTTTGTACAAAACATCTCAATGAGAAGATACAAAGTTAAAAGTTCAATCCAACGATGTATACTTCAAATCGCCTCATGTCCATCTTTTATTAAATAAATAGTGGTCAAACCAAACTAATCACCGGCACACATAAAAAAGTCTAATAAAACACAGTTTACTTCTCAATTATACATCCAAATCAAAATGATATAGTCACCACCTGAGCGTCATCTGAGAACACCACATCAAACACCGTCATACATCAAATCGACCCAATAAGCTACACTCATCCGAAGAAATAGAGCAACGGATGTCAAGTCTAAGTGTCTAACCTCGACCATTAGAATACGTAGCTAGTTTGGCAGGATCGGCTTCCAATGTTGCGGGATATCAACCACAATCGCGTCGTCGCTGTGTTTGCGGTGAAACCCTAACTGCGTGGCCATTGTATGTCGTCGGAACATCGTCTTGAAGCCAGATAAGCTGTGGTATACCGGCCTAAACCCTAGTTCCAGTTTTCATCGCTGTCGCCGGTCACCCTTGTACACCACCTGGACCATGGGAATAGAACCATCGTCGCTTGTACCGCGGAACCGACATCACTGATGAAACCTCATCCTCCGGTCAGCGAGTTGTGGTAGTGTACGCACCGGCTTGTGATGTCACTGCCTGCGCGCCGGCTTGTGATGTCACTGCTTATGCGCCGCCATGTCTCCTAATTCTCAGTCTCTACCCCCCTTTCTTTACCGTATTCTCTATCTCTCTCTTAAGCAGATGGCAGAACCGTAATAAACATTCTATTTATGTCCATTTATTATACTGTTCCTAAGACCATACTCTAAATGTTATATAGAGTAACTAGGTTATAACCCCGTGTATTACACGGGTTGATTAAATATATTTTTATATAATAAAAAGGTTACATCTTTAATTACCCTTGTATAACATTAGTTGAATAAGCACGTGTACTACACGGCTTGAATAAATATAACGTAATCAGTTAACACACACAATCGTCAAAATACGTTTTTGGTAAAAAGAACTTTGATATACTATTTACATATTAGAACATTTTACTTTGTTTTTTTTATTTTTCTATTATTAGGTTATAAACTTGTATTACAAAAGTCCATTAAATCCACTTATTTCTTCTTTCCACATTCATGACCCATTGCTTTGTTCCTAAATGTTAGTTTTTATTCTTCCCTACTTAATACATGTAATCTCAATCAAGTAATCAAAACTAAAGAGGAAAACAATTACAAAAAATGATATGCACTTTTCAATTTGAATTCACATACAGAATTAACATGAGGCTATCAACCTGCAAATATGGCTTGTTTGGCATTTAGTCAGCGAAACGCGGGCTGGATCTCTCCTCCGAGTGGATGTTGATAGCTCGGAATGAAAAGGGGCTTGCTCCATGTGAATGGAACCATAAATTTAAGAGATCCAATTGTGTTTGTACTACATCTCTGGTGAAAACAGAGGCAATTTTGCTTGGGTTTCAGGCAGTTGTGTTTGCACCACATCCCCATTCCATTTTGCGAGTCAGTTGATGTCGGTCATCAAACGATAGTGGGATCCTCACATGTTAGGCATGTGAGGGAAATAAACTGAGATAATTAACTTGGTTAGTCATAAAGGATTAAACCAACAACAAAAATAAACTTAAAGGATGTTTTTTAGCAAGTTTTAAACATTAAGGCTGGAACCTGCAAGTTTGAGGAAACATAAAGGACGTTTTGTGCAATTTACTCGCAAAATAATAAACTAAAGATAAGTATAAAGATTATATCAGAAGATAAATATAAATGTAGAGATATAGTTATAGATAAGCATAGACTTAAAATATGGGATAACTTGATAAATTATTTTAAAACTTGTAATTTTTAAGATAAAAATAAACATAAATATATGACAAGAAAACTAAAAAATAGATGTCTCTCGTATCGACACGTGTACATCAATTGGTTTCTTTTATTATATGTATAGATATAGCTTACTTACTTATTTGTTAATTATTATATTTTCTTTATTGTTTCAAATTCAAATTTTGTTAACTAGGTTTATACCCGCCCGCGCGTTGCGGCGGAAAAACCGTATGTACAAAAAGCATTCGCTAAACCTCATCCAACATCATTTGGTAGTTGTTCACATTGTTTAAAGTTTATTCGTTAATGGTTTCCACCCGCGCTTCACTGCAGGGACAAGACGATTTTAATAAAATGAAAACCTAAACTCAATTATTAACCAATCGGGTGCCGTCCGTGTTGAAGACTTGCAATGCCGATGTTGAAGACCTGAAAAGAGTTATTTTTTCCCATTAATTTTTGAACAACGAAATCATCACATGAGAACATAATACGGAGTAGAAAATTCGATAATAAATAGGGACATTGTATAAGAACAAACCTAACTACTCAACTCTATGCATCACGCCACCCAGCTTCGTTAGAGTCGGGTTTAGCCAAGGTTTAATAGCCGTGTTCATTATCAATCCAGAATCATATAATTTAAAATTGGATTCATGTTAGAAAAATAAAAACATACAAATATACATAATATGTTATAGTATTCTATCCGATATTAAGAAAACGGGTTCGTGTATAGGGTATAACCGGTGCGAGGTAAATTTTGGATATAAATCGGCTACGGTTCCGAATACACATTGTTGTCAAAGGCACTCGCTACAGCATATTGCTCCAAACATTTTAATGTATGTTTTGTTTTGGCAACAATAAACTGTTATGTAAACACCTCAGTAAGTTTTGGCTTTAAGTTTATTAATCATTGCCCATGTAGTGGCCAACTCATATGGTAATTATGCCAGCTTCTACCAAAGAATACCCTACCGTGAAGTCACTAATTTTAACATCAATGAAAGCTTTTTTTTATTATTGGTCAATTGATCTATGTCACATTTAAAAACAGAAAGGTAAACAGGAAAAGTCAAATAGAAGTTCAAAAGGTGCAATATACATACCAACAAAGTGCTGCTAATTTTAAATGTACAAAATGAAAGTAAAGAAAATATCATCAATTTACATGAACTGTCTCCATCTGTTGCAAATCCTCAAGTGCCTTTTGCCTCGACTGTCATTGTTAAAAAATAGAAGCATCATATACAGTGGCGGACCCAGGATTTTTTTCCTGGGGGTGCGGAAATTTTTTAAAGATTTTAGACCCCTAGCTATATAAAAAATCGGTTCATAGCGGGTTGGATCGGGTCGGGTCATGTAAAACAAGTAAAAACAAACAAACAAAGCTTAATGGCGGGTCGAATCAGATCGGGTCGGGTCCATTTCAATTATCAAACAATCAAACCCTAGTTCCTAACTTCCTATCACATTAACAAACAAAAAAGCATCAAAGTTCAAACCATCCCTACTTTTATTTCTCTTAATCATTCAATAAAAGAACAAAAAAACTAATCTATAACATACCTTGGTCTTTAATAAGAATAATCCGGCGAAAAAAAGTGGTTCAACCCATTTCCTCTTGAGAAATCGCGGCATAACTTCCCTACTCATTGTTCATTCCTAATTCTATCACATACAAAATAAACAAGGATCTTCAAGTGTTCAACCATAGCCCATGTTCCGTAATTTTCAATTTAAAATTTTGAATTTCAAGCCCTAGTAATTATTATTTGCCAACCAACAATCATATAATCAATAAACATGTTTGCCAAGTGAGGCAGAGGGAGGGCGGGAGTCGTTGGCAAGTGCCAGCGATTTGGGTTTTTTTTAATTACGTGGACTGGTTTGTTTAACAAAACTAGTAGTTGGGTTGGGCTTGAATGGGTATTAAGTTATTGGGGTTGATGGATTGAATTTAAGTTTTATTAAAGGGTTAGTAGGCTAACTTGTTTACATAATTTGATCGGGTTTCAATCCGTGTTCACAATTTTTTTACATAAATTCCTAACATTTTTTTTCTAAGGGGTGCGGTTGGATTTTTTCAAGGGGTGCGGACGAAAATTTCCAAGGGGTGCGGTCTGGATTTTTCGCGAAAAATACCACTAAATTTTTTTTTTCAAGGGGTGCGGCCGCCCACCCACCCCATAACTTGGGTCCGCCCATGATCATATACCATATACATAAATCTACATAAGGTAAGATTGACCTCCTTCCATTATTGAATCACTTTGTTCCTGTCATTTTCTTATCTTCTTATCAACTTATCGGAGATTGATGAACGGAGCTAGTCAAAATCAATGTGTGCAATTGATGCTTTATTTAAATAAAATTAGTAACCCGGGGAGGGGGGGGGGGGGGGTGAGTATTTTGAGTCGACCCTACCCAATGCATTTGAATAGGTATAAAAAAGGTATATGATTTACATGTCATTTATCATCTCCGATTCTATTGTTGGTAATTGGTATCATATTAATCCCAATTATGTTTCAGTCAGAGGTTTAGGGTTTTATATGTATGCTTCACATGAGACGCGTGGTCTTAATCAGTATGGTCCGGATGCATCTCCAACTGATATGTTCGACTTTATTTTAGTTAAAAGGCCCGGTGTAGGCCCAGTTAAGGTTTTTTGGTCAACTATTGTTGATGTATAAAGGCATGTGAATTGTTTTTTTTTTTTTTTTGAACATTTACTTCAATACTCTGTTGTAGTGTGTAACCATTAACCTACATGTAACATCAGTGTATGAAATCTCGTTTTTGGTTCATTTTACGCACAAACTGACCCATGAACCTCCAATTAAATTAGACAAAAAACGAAATATAGTCACGGATCATCTCAAAGAGCACCATGTGGTGTCGTGATACGCCACTATCTGGACAGTAATGTGACTTCCGAAACACATATGACATACTTTCTAAGCATTGACTAACAAAAGCAATGAGACTACCAAAATCTGAATCTATGTTTAAAACATCTGATCTAACAAGCGAAAATATCAAAAATAATAACTCACTGGTTGAATTGAGCAATTGTCATTCCTCCCCCTTTTCCCATGTTATGAAACCGGTTGCTGCACAAACAATAAGAAGAAATATTATAAAGATAATAATGAATCGGTAAACCAAAATGCTAAAATAAAACAATAATAACCTAACCTCAATCTTCTTCTTCAGGTGCTTCATTCAACCCCTAACTTTATCAGATTCATCTCTGCACCTTCTTTTTCATCAACCCAATTAAGAATAGCTTCTTCTTGAATGACATTCTTAATCATCTAACAGATGCAAAATCTGCACAAACACACCTGCCAACTCTTGCCCACTCTCCAAACACATTTGTTCAAATTTTATTATAACTTCAATTTGACCATATATATTTCAAAGATATGGTTTTAATAGCATCCCTTGTTGCAACATCATATCATTAACATTTTTAAACAAATTTGAAGGTAAAATATGTGTGGTATTAAGTGCATAATCCGCAGAAGTACTCTTGCCCACTCTCCAAACACATTTGTTCAAATTTTATTATAACTTCAATTTGACCATATATATTTCAAAGATATGGTTTTAATAGCATCCCTAGTTGCAACATCATATCATTAACATTTTTAAACAAATTTGAAGGTAAAATATGTGTGGTATTAAGTGCATAATCCGCAGAAGTCATGTGGTATGATAGCCGAAGCGAGTTCATTTCTCAAACCGTTTTTTACAGTTATAAGAATGTATGTATACCCATGGCAAACACACATCAGGAACTGCAGAGCAGATGCAATGACTCAACCCAGATTTGGTCCATTGACGACAACCTAAAATTCTTGTGAAGTGGGGAGTTCCAAAGAAAGCACACACCTTCATTTGTTTAGCAAAATCACATAGAAAAGAATATAGAAGGTCTAATCTCATTATTTCAGCCAATTGAGGCTCAGACCTATTTTACAATGAAAGAAAAGGGATAAGACCGCCATGGCTGCAAAGGAGGTTGCAAGTGGAGAACTTAAGATACATCTCACACTTGCCATCCACCAATTCTACCATGCCAAGTGGCGGGAATCCTAGTTTATAACCCGACTTTTCCTCAGATTATATTCAGTCATCACAGCCCCGACAGCTACCGAAGATGGATGGATTGGCGGCAACAAAGTTGATGTAGACAACAAACCAGCATGATATTCAAGCGCAATTCTGAGCAAATGATTATCAACTGAAATTGGGACATAAAACATCATGTTTTTACTAACTTGAACCATAACTTATGACAACCTGAACCATAACTTCTGAGTATTAACTTTCTATTAATCAAAACCCTCAATTCAATCAGAGAAATATCAAGTAAGATCATCATCAACGTAACCATACCTAATGTGATCGTGAAAATTCTGTACAACTTCAAAGCTTGATAACAGATCAGTAATTATGTTAATCCACTATCCATGCCATGCCATCCCCATCAATTGTCGGAAATTGTTTTAAACTCATCACAGCCAAGCAAAGAAAGAAACCCAGGATAAAAGTTTAGAACTCATCATAGGCAACCGGTCACCGTCACCACAATCGACACCGATGTTGAAACGGAGATGCCAACATCGCAACCATCCATCGTCGTCTAGAAAACCACTGCTCACAGGAAACAACGGCGGCGTACCGAACGACAGGACGGAGCGGCGGCATATCTGTGCTCATCGGCAGCAGTTCCGACGGTCGAGAGGAGAAAACCACTGCTCACAGGAAACAACGGCGCCGTACCGAACGACAGGACAGAGTGGCGGCATATCTGTGCTCATCGGCAGCAGTTCCGGCGGTCGAGAGGAGGCGAGGTGAAGAGAGGGAATCAACAAACAAACCCTCAAAAGAGGGGTTAAATGTACACCAGAAGACACGCGTGTTATTGAGGGATAACCGTCCAAAAAGACCAATAAAAACAAACCACGGCATAAACACTGTTCATTTCATTGCTCTATTAATAGAGAGTAATAGCTATTCACATGTTCACATTATATTATCATAATTATTTATTGGATTTTATCAGCCCTAACTATTGGCTATTGGCCGCTGCCACCCCTAACTATCACTCTGATGTCTGCCACCCCCAACTTAACACTTAGTGTGTTCTGTCACCACGTCGTTAACTGGTCATTAACTTTTGATCATGTTACTATACATTTGGGGTATCCTAAGATCCCTAAAACCTTCCTAAGATCCCTATGACACCCCCAAAAGTATAGTAACGGGATCTAAAGTTAGTGATCAATTAACGGTGTGGTGACAGAACACACTAACTGTTAAATTGAGGGTGACAGACGTCAAAGTGATAGTTGGAGGTGGCAGCGGCCAATAGCCAATAGTTTAGGGTTATAAAATCAAATAACACTTATTTATTTGTTATGATAACATATCAATGCAATATAAAGAATATCTAACTCTATTATATTAATTTATTTATGTTAAACTTGTAAACAAATTACTGATGAAGTTGTTGTAAAAATATTTAGTGGGAATGTCTGTGCGTTGCTACGGGTATTTATGTTTGGAAATAAAAATTAGTCTTGTACCGAAACCTATTTTGCTAAGAATGGAGCGGACTCCTATTCAAATCCTATATCAAACATCCCACCAAGCACCGGCAAAAAGTTATGTACTCTTTTGTATATATCTTCATCTTCACAATCAGATATTTTTTTAAATCGCGTGCCTCTCGAAATCACGGGCCTTGTGTGAAGGTTCTCCACGCACACCATCAAAGCCGCCACTGACCTAAAGAAACAATCACACAAATGTAAAACATATCTAACTCTATTATATTAATTTATTTATGTTAAACATGTAAACAAATTGCTGATGAAGTTGTAAAAATATATAATTTACAATTAGTATATAAACTTAAGGATTAGATAAAATACAAACGAAAAATAAATAAGAAGCGTAAGAAGGATTTTGATCCATTAATCTAAGATTTAGGGGGTTAAGATTAGTTTTAAAGAAAAGAAGATATTGCAAAGGTATAAAATGAATCCTACATTTATTTATTTTCTCTCTCCACATGTAAAGCACATGTCAATTCCCTCATTAATTTAAAACGTCCATAACTTTTTCATACGATATTTTTTGTACAAAATATTTCACCATAATAATAAGCGTTTTTTATCTTGAATATGAGTATGATATTTCTATATAAAAATAAAATTAAAAAAATCATTTTTATTGGGTTTTCTTTGCATTGTGTTAAAAGTTCAAATCATTGTGTCTTTCGTTTTTAATAGGGCTTCTATTCATTGTTATATAAAAATAAAATTAAAAAAATCATTTTTATTGGGTTTTCTTTGCATTGTGTTAAAAGTTCAAATCATTGTGTCTTTTAACTGGGTTTTGATCATTACGTTTTTACTAGGGCTTCTATACATTGTGTTATTATCAATATTTATAACACAATGTTAATTTGGGTTTAGGCCACTGCGTTTTTATCAATACTTATAACACAATTTATGACACAATAAAATGGTATTATATTTGAGTTTTCTATACATTATGTTATTGGTTATGATTATTGTGTTTTAATATGTTGTCCAATGTGTGTTTTTTTTTGTTCATTGTGTTTTAGTTTGTTGTGTTTTTAGTCTGTTCATTGTGTTGTAGTATGTTAGTTATTGTGTCTTTTGGTTGTTGTCCATTATGTTTTAGTCTGATGTCCATTATGTCTTTTATCTGTTGTCAGTTGTGTCTTTTATCTGCTATTATTAATTGTGTTTTTAGTCTACTTTTCGTTTTTTTAGTTTGATACTTATTGTTGTTTTACATTATGTCCATTATGTTTTAGTCTGTTGTTAATTGTGTCTTTTATCTGTTTCCATCGATTGTATTTTTGGTTTACTTACCATTGTGTTTTTAGTTTAATACCCATTGTATTTTTAGTTTAATATCCATTGTGTTTTACGTTATGTCCATTATGTAATGCGCAACTAGGTTTTCAAATTTTTTTTTTTTTTTGAAAACTATAACTATAGGGTACTCATATTAAAGATAAAAAGACGCTCGATTTTATGGTATATTGTTCGGTAAATTACACTTTTCGTACTTTATGTTTGTAGCGGGTTGCAATGGATAGCCTTTTGTAACAACCCGAACTTTTGATTGTTCTTTTGTTACCGTCATTTCACTCGTGAACGCTTGTACTCTGAGATTTGATTACCGCTAATGGGTTAAACTACATTTTAAACGCATTTTACATCGCTCATTTATCGCAGTTATCGCATTAAACACTTATTACTTGAACGCTTATCGCAACGCAAACTCGAAACGTGGATTTATTTATATTAGTTGTGTTACTTGTGTGTTTAATTGTTATGTGTGTATTACATGTGCTTGTTGTACGCTCGAACGCTCACACTCGCAACTTGATTTATCGCACCAAAACGCAACACAACGCAATCCTTAACATCCCGCTAAAATACTTAACATGCACGTACTAACTAGCGCAACAAAACACATCAAACGAGCATCCTACACGCAAAACGGAGATTTTATACTCAAGATTGGTCCCTTCGAACGAAGGCAGCTAGCTTCGAACCAAGGTGCCACCCTTCCTCTATAAATACTCCCTCACCTCTCCATTTCATTCATTGCTGCCATTTCATCTAAATCGCTGCCAAATTGTTGTCCAACTGTTTTCAAGTAAGATTTACTAATTTCCACATGTTCCACAACATTTTCCACTACGATTTCTGTAACAACCCGTTTTTTTTTTTTTTTTTTTTTTTTTTTTGGAAAGTCAAAGTACAAGTCAAAGTCAAAGGAAGAAAAGATTGCTAATTGCTATCTGTCACTCCTTGCTTAACTATTGATTGTACGTTAATGACTTGTAATCGAATTATATTATTTAATCGCTTTAGTTGTATTATGTGGAGTATCTATTAATAATCGAGACTTAATCGCTATTTAATCGCTAATCGACTTATTGCTTATCGCTATCGCATCGCAATTCGAATTATGTGTTCTGGATATTGTTTTATGTGTGTGTGCTAATTATGTGTTACTTGTGCATGTTATATTTATGTTGAGGTATTAATCGCAATCGCAATCTAACCGCAAACGCTGAACGCAAAGTTATTTATAATGATTGTATGTTAGATATAGTAGTTAGGTTATTTGTGTAACTAATGGGTAGTATTATCGCATCGCTCGCTCGAATCGCATCTCAACGCTCAACACGCGAAACGAAACGACAAACTCAACGCGCCGGACACCTGGATCGAGTGGCCATCCGATCGGACTGCCATCCGATTGGTGATCAATCCGACAATTTGACACTTTACACTTTTGGAAACCCTATAAATACCCACCTGTCACGTCATTTGTGATGTGACAGCTCCTTGTTCGACCAGCCGCACTCAAGCACTCATTTCTCTCGATTTCTCGCGATTCTTGTAAGTTTTCAACCTAAACCTTGTACTTCTATGATCTACACAGACTTCTTCATCTTTTTCACCTTTGAATCTTAACTTTTAACCGTGAAATCATCGGATTTGAGGTGTTCTAGGGTGATGTCATCATGGAGTTCATATGAACTTCAAGGTTTGGCCTCATTCCACCAAGAATAACTTAGATCTGAAGGATTTCCACAAGAATAAACAATGTTTTCGCATAGATCTACACATATTCAAGGTTAAAAGGATTGAAAGAGGGTTTTCCAACTTTCTTTCAACTCTTTTACACTCAATGCACTCAAAATCGATAGAATCGGAGCTCGTACTGATCTTCTACTCTTTCTTAGTGAAGCGTTAGTTCAAGGTCTGAATTCTATCCAAGAGACAACTGATTTCGGGTTCAACACAAACAACCGTCTCGAACAGCGAACTGATCGGACTAGGGTGGTTCCTGTTCGATCGGATCACTTGGGTCGAGATGGGGTTTCTGTTGTTTAAGCACGTTATCATAACATCTCGATCAAAACTACAAAACCATTCAAAATAATCAAGTACCAAGACAATCAGGTCGTTGGGACGGATTTCTGTCCGATCGGATTGCCATCCGATTGGCTTGCATTTGGTTTCACACTTAACTTTTATTTTCAACTCTCAAAGTTCTGAACGTCGAACGGATTACCGTCCGATCGGATAGCCATCCGATCGAATGACCATCCGACCCTGTGACATTTGGAACTTCGACACTTAATCATTTTCAATTTTCAAAGATCCTCAGCAACTAACGAATTGCCACCCGATCGGATTGCTATCCGATCGAGTGACAATCCTGCTGTGAACTTGTTCTCACTAAGTGTCCTACCAATCGTATCGCTATCCGATCGAATGACCGTTCGATCGATCGACCTGAAGGGTAGAGATACTTCTCTGTTTAAAAAATGCTACAATGAAAACTTCAAAGCCATCATACACAAACACAACCTTACCAAACGAATGCCAATCCAATCGAATGGCCATCCGATCGGATTGCCATCCGATCGGATTACCATCCGATACTTGGCCACTTTTCAACATTTAACGCGCCGCTCATCGCTTATGCTATCGTTAACTGTTCAGGCTAATCTCTCTCAGCGCTCCCTTCAATCCAAGAGAGTGTTTACTTATTAAACACAATCTGTGAGTATACTCGATCCCTTTTTTGCTTAATGCACTTTTGGGTGTTACATACGTTACTTATTCTAAATCACATCAAACACACGACGCAAACACTATTTATACGCTGACCGTTAATGCATGTTATACGTGACTCGATGAACGTCTGTTTGTTATGTTTACACATTGATTGCTGTCTACCTGCCTTAGCAATGATAGTACTATAGTTTGGACTCAGCACCTGTTCACTCAGGGGTTATTCAGGACAATACTTCACGTGTTCGCAGTGGTGAACATGTGATGCGCATTCGCTACTCGCAGTCAAATCACACTTATTGGTATTGATAGGATCTTTGTCGATAACTTACATGCTTCACATTATACGTTGTACATGCTGGTTATGCGTAAACGCTTTCGAACTCTATTACTATTATCAAACTTGTATGCTCACCTTTACACTATGTGTATTTACCTCTATTTTAAACGTATGTGACAGGTGCTTAGGATGTTTGCTTGCTATTTGAGGAAATCGAGCTAGGATGGAGTCTAGAAACAAACTAAATAAAATCTGAGTCGTCGGAATGGGTATTTGTCTTTGAGAACAATGTCTGTAATAACTGTTTTTATTTTATATGTTTGTGGTATGGGACATGAACCTTTAATATATCATAACAAATAGTTGTTATGGATTCTCCTGGACAATCTGTTTCGCTCAGTGCAATGCCTCGATGTTTCCGTCATCGGTTGGGTGTGACAAATTGGTATCAGAGCCATAACTATAAGGAATTAGGCAAGACTCGACCTAGTCCGGGTCGATGTCTTAGAACGACCTAGTCTATAGTCTAAGTACCAACAGACCGACTTATGCATACCCAGTATGGGTTTTGTACGAGCTTACTTGCTATCCTTGTTATACTCGCTGCACTAAGATTCTTGAAAATGAACGAGTGATTAGGTCGAGATTAGGTGTGAAAACCGCAAACTCTCGACCAAATCACTTGTCCGACCCGCGTTTTATCTACAAACAGGAGAATTTGCGTTGAATCAGGAGTGAAATCTGCACTTTAACGTAAAATTTCCTCTCTATTTTACCAACACAGGAATGAAGTTGTTAAGTTAGGGGTGGAACCCAAACCTTGATGACTTGTTCCGTGCTCTATTTTGGTTTTACAAAACTCTCACCAAGGTCTCGACGGACTCCAACGACTTGAAGTCACACCATAGCTAGAAGGATGCGTGTCGATCGCCCAAATCAAGGCGAGAGCACAGTATTGAAAGCCAAAAGTGTGCACCAAAAGTCCTTGTGAATAGTCGGATCACTTTGGGTAGTCAACGTCTATCAGCCGCAGACAATCTATTCTCGATTTTTATATGTTTCGATTTTAAGCCCGCAACTGCTGACTCTGATAATTGTCGCTTTTATATGGATTTTATGTGTTTTATGTGGTTTTACATATTTATGTGTTTCGATTTTGGTGATTTGTACGCTTTTCGCTTCGATCGACACAACGACCCGCACTGCACATCTATCTCAAAACGTTAACAAATCGTTGCTACTCGGGGATGATCGCATATTATATTACTCGCTTATGCTATACTTGTAACACCCCGTGTTTCGAAAGTCAAAGTCAAAGTCAAGATTGAAGCCAAAGGAAGAAAAGATTTCTAATTGCGATATGTCTCTCCTTGCTCAATTCCTGTTTTGACTTCTTTGACTCGTAGATAGCCTATTTTGTTTTCGCTTTAGTTGTATTATGTGGAGTACTTATTATAATCGCATAGTATTCGCTATTTATCGCTTGTCTAATCGCTTTATCGCTATCGCAATCGCACTCGCAACTCGATTTACGCATTTTGGTTACTGTTATACATGTGTGTGCCTTATGTGTTACTTGTGCATGTTTATTTATGTTATGTGTGGTAATCAATCGAAACGCAATCGAAACTCAATCGCAATCGAATCGCAAACGCTAAACGAATACGAAATAAGGATGTTTGTATGTTGATATAGTAGTTGGGATTAAAAGTAATTTGACTGGGAAATTCCATCGCATCGAAATGCTCGTAATCGCAATCGAAACAGCAAAAATCATCGCGTCAAACACTCGAACCAAGCGACTGATCGATCAGGAGGCCATCCGATCGACCAGCCATTCTATCGACCAGCCGCTCGATCAGACAGTTGTTTGACTGGGCTGCCATCTGATTGACCCGCTCCTTTCCACTTTGGGTAACCCTATAAGTACCCCTTGTCACCATCATACCTTCCACTTTTGGCAACTGACATCCGACCAGCACTTTAACTTGCTTTTTCTTCGATTTCTTGCAATTCCGGTAAGATCTCGTCCTAAATCTTGTACTTCCTTAATCTACACGCACTCCTACACCTTTCTATCTTCCAAATCTTAACTTTTAACCATGAAATCATCAAGATTCAAGGTGTTCTAGGATGACGTCATCATGTGTTCTTGAAGAACTTCATGTTTTGGCCTCAATCCACTAAGAACAACTTAGATCTAACCGATTTCCACATAAACAAACAAGGATCTTTCATAGATCTAAACATATTCACTACGAAAAGGATCGAAAGATGGTTTTCCAACTTTCTTTCAACTCTTTTACACTCAATGCATGCAAAACCGATAGAATCGGAGCATGTGCTGACTTACTACCCATTCTTGTGGTTGTGTTGATGCAAGATACGGATTCTATCCACGAGACTACCGATTTCGTTGAACACGGAACACCGTCTTGAACCGTTAACTGACCGGATTTGGGTGATTCCTGTCCGAACAGGGGTACCAAGTATTGACGAGGTTTCTGTTGCTTAATACGTTATCAAAACGTCTCGATAAAACGACAAACAATCAAAACAACCAAGTGTAAGATGAACAGGTCGACCAGGATGGAGTGTCGTCCATCCGATCGAACAGCCAATCCGAACGACTGGCCAATCCTAACGACTTGCACCTTGGTCCCGCCTTAATTTTCAAATCAACTCTCAAGAGTTTTGGAACACCAAACGGATTGCCATCCGATCGAGCTACCACTCGATCGACCGACCATCAGACTATGTGATGTTTCGAAACTTCAACACTTAAACAATTTTCAACATGTTTAATGCACAAAGGATGCCACCCGATCGAACGACCGTCTGATCGCGTGACAACCTGCTGTGAACTTGTTCTCACTAAAGTGCCCAACCAATTGGGTTGCCGTCCGATCGACCGACCGTTCGATCGACCGACCTGAATGGTAGAGATACTTCAATGTTTTCAAAATACTACAACAAAAACTTCAAAAGTCAAGCCATCATACACAAACACATCCTTCCCAAAGGAAGTAACAATCCACTTAAAAGGTCACCCGACCGGATGACCGTCCGAGCGGATTGTCAACCAAACGATCGGTTGTCCGATCGGACTACCATCCGATCGAACTGCTGTCCGACTCACTTGCACTTTGCATCGATTTACGTGTCGCTTATCGTTATGCTATCAATTTGTTCACAATAACCCTACTCTCTAGCGCTCCCTTCAATCCATCAATCACTGTGAGTATACTCGATCCCTTTTTGCTTTACGCACTTTTGGGTGTTACATACGTTGCTTATACTAAATCACATCGAACACACTACACAATACTTTAAACGCTAACCGTTACCGCATGTTATACGTGACTTAATGAATGCTTGTTCGTTATGTTTACACATGGAATGCTGTCTACCTGCCTTAGCAACGATAGTACTATTTGTTTGGACTCAGCACCTGTTCACTCAGGGGTTGTTAAGGACAATTTCCTACATGGCTCACAGTGGTGAGTGTGTATCGCGAACTGCCTTGGGCAGTCAACCCGTAGTCATTGGTATCGATAGGTTCATGTCGATAACTAACATGCCTCATTTTACTCTGTGTACGTGCTGGTTATGCGTAACACTTTCGAACTCTATATGCTATTATCAAACTTGTATGCTCACCTTTACACTATGTGTATTGACTTTTACTTTAACGTATTTGACAGGTGCTTAGGATGCTTATTTGCTTTCTTTGCTATGAAATCGAGGCTAGGAAAGACCTAGGTCAACAATAAACAATTGTCTGTAATAGAAATCTGAGTTGTCGAAACAGAACAATTTGACTAGATCTTTTCTGTAATAATTGTATTATCATTTATGAAATGGTATGGGACGTGTTGCTTTAAATATCAGGTAAATATAGTTGTTATGGAAACTTCTGGACAATCTGTTTCGCTTAGTGCCACGCCCCGATGTTTCCGCCATCGGTTGGGGTGTGACAGACTGGTATCAGAGCCATAACTATAGGGAATTAGGCAAAACTCGACCTAGTCCGGGTCGATGTCTTAGAGACCTAGTCTATAGTTAGGAACCAACAGACCAACTCGTGCATGTCCAATAGGGATTATGTACGAGCCTACTTACTGTTTCTCGCTACTCTCGACTACGCTACACGATTACTGCACTCGAAATTTTCAAAAAAAATGAATGAGCGATTAAGTCAAGAATAGGTGTGAAAACCGCAAACTCTCGACTAAATTTCTTGTTCAACCCACATTTTTATCTAAAAACACGAGAAATTGCGTTGAAATAGGAGTGAAATCCATACTTTGACGCATGATTCTCTTTTATTTTATCAAAACAGGAACGAAGTTGTTAAGCCAGGGGTGAAACCCTAACCTTGACGACTTGTTCCGACCTTTACTTGGTTTTACAGAACTCCCACCAAAGTCTCGACGGACTCCAACGACCTGAAGTCACAGTATGACTAAAGGGATGTGCGCCGAACGCCCAAGAATCGAGGCAGAAGCACGGTCCTGAAGGTCAAGGTGTGTACAACAAGTCCTTGAGAATAGTCGAATCACTTTGGATAGTCAATGTCTAATAGCCGCAGACGATCTATTTCTCGATTTTATGTGTTTCGATTCTGAGCCCGCAACTGCTGACTCTGATGATTCGTTGATTTTATGTGTTTGTATGTGTATTTACCTGCTTATGTGTTTTAATTTTCGGAGAATTATTTGATTTTCGCTTTCACTTTGATCGACACGAACGACCCGCATTGCTTATCTACCTCAAATGCTGACAAATCGCTAAATTGTGGACGACCTTATGCTATGTCATACGCTTATACTATACTACTCGATATGTTAATCGCGGTCGCTATTCTCGAACATTCGCGGACTTCGAATGATAGGTTTATGTATTCTGACTAACTCTTGTGATTACGTGTTTTATGTGCTCTCTGTGAATCTGTGCCTTACGTGCTTACGTGCTTCTATGTTTATGTGAATCTGTGATTATATGCTTACATGATTATACGTGTTCCTGAGCTTTAGTAGTATTCGGCGTGTGAGGTGAGATTCGAATATGTCATGTTGAGTCCTGTGGCGATGTCTGTTGCATACAATGTCGTCATCTAGATCTTGTGCTACCCGAGATGCTCGCCGAAAGCAAGCAGACAAACGCCTTGCTGCCATGATTACTAAGAAAATGGCAAAGGTTGTACCCCACGTTGTCAGTGAACTGTATGAGAACATGAGCAAATCATCTGAGGAATCCCGAACTGAGACTCCCAAAGCTGCTTTCAGCTTCAAACAGTTCAAGGCATGCGGACCGAAAGAGATCACCGGAGAAGAAGGCCCTACGGCTTTGTTTCAATGGTTTGACTCAATTGAAGTTACCCTGCGACAGAGCGGATGTCCTGATAATCTCCGCACATTGAATGCTATCGGCGTCTTCCAGTCCCGCGCTCTAGACCGATGGACGGCTGAAAGGAACAAGCGCGGAAATGATGCAGCCTATGGTCTGTCATGGGACGAGTTGAAGAACGTTATGCTCGAAGAGTTCTGCCCTCCCCATGAGCGCCAGAAGCTGGAGGATGAGTTCTGGCACATTAAGCAGAAAGAAGGTGACAACGCTGCCCTGACTGCTCGCTTTAAACAGCTTAGCATCATCTGTCCCGATCAAGTGAAGACGCCCGACATGGCGATCAAGAAATACATTCGAGCTCTACCCGACTGTGGTTGCGGATTTTGTGCATACCGCAAAGGCAACAACGATCGAAGAAACTTACTTGCTTGCCGCAGAAATCAACGACAAGCGGGTAAAAGCTGGTTTTTGGGATAAAACTCTAAAGAACCTGCATCAAGTCACCACCGCACCAACCGCTGAAACCGCCGCCGCCCAATCATCAAAGTCCTCCCGTCGCAAGAAGAAGAACAACAACAGTAGCTCCAACAACAAGAACTGTGTTGTCACCACCACTGCTGCTCCACTACAAGCCATACCGGCTCAGCAGCAGTCTCAGCACCGATCAGCACCAGTTACCTATGCACCGCCTGCAAAGCGTGCATACACAGGCCCCCACCCGGCTTGTCCAACATGTTCTTATCATCACCCGGTGGGTCTCGCATGCCGTTTCTGCGCTCACTGCAATATGTATGGCCACTTCACTGCTAACTACCGTACTGGTCCCCGTCAAGCACCAGCTCAAGCCACTGCTCATCAAGCTCTGCTCCCAGCCCCGCAAGGCCAACAAGCAGCTCAGGCACCCGCGGTCAATGCCCGAGTCTGCTTCGCATGTGGTGATCCCAACCATTTTGCGAACATGTGCCCGAACAGGGTTGTGAAACAAGAGCCCCAGCAGCAGCAGCCTCCACAGCAGCAACGGCAAGCCGCACGCGCCAGAACCTTCAACATCAACGTGCGCCAAGCCCAGACTGACAACAACATAGTCAATGGTACGTTCCTTGTGAATGGTATTTATGCATCATGTTTGTTTGATACTGGAGCCGATAACTGCTTTGTGTCGTTTGAATTCGAGAAGCTTCTTAGTCGTAAGCGCTCCCATCTCCCCTCGACGTTCGATGTTGAAGTCGCCATCGGAAGAACTGTCGCCGTTAATTCTGTTCTTTGTGATTGTACTCTTGAGCTCAACAATCGCATCTTCCCAATCGACCTTATTCCGATGCAACTAGGAAGTTTTGACGTCATAGTAGGCATGGACTTTCTTCGCGAAAACCATGCTGAAGTTGTGTGCTTTGATAAGATGATTCGATTCTCGCTCGCGAATGGTGATTTATTGTGTGTCTATGGTGAAACTGCTTCAAAAGGTCTCAAGCTCATGTCATGTGTCTAAGCTAGCAAGTATCTCCGCAAGGAATACAGAGCTTTCTTGGCTAATATTGTAGTAGCGGAGAAGGAAAAGAAAGGGAGTCCGAAAGTAAACGATGTCCCCGTTGTGTGTGAATTTACCAATGTGTTTCCTGATGATCTCCCAGTTTTACCACCAAGTCATGATATCGACTTCCGTATCGACCTCATTCCTGGAGCCAACCCTGTTGCCAAAGCTCCTTACCGACTCGCACCGTCTGAAATGCGTGAACTTTCGAGTCAGCTTCAGGAATTACTTGAGAAAGGCTTTATTCGCCCGAGCACCTCTCCTTGGGGCGCGCCAGTCCTTTTCGTTAAAAAGAAGGATGGGTCGTTCAGGATGTGCATCGACTATCGGGAATTGAATAAGTTAACTATCAAGAACCGCTATCCCCTGCCTCGCATTGATGATTTGTTTGATCAGCTACAAGGTGCTACGTGTTTCTCGAAGATCGATCTACGTTCAGGCTACCACCAGCTACGCATTCAAGAGGAGGATATACCCAAAACCACGTTTCGCACCCGTTACGGCCACTATGAGTTCATTGTTATGCCTTTTGGTTTAACCAACGCACCCGCGGTTTTCATGGATCTGATCAATCGCGTGTGTAAACCTTATCTCGACCGTTTTGTCATCATGTTCATCGACGATGTCTTGATCTATTCCAAATCGAAAGCTGAACACGCGCAACATCTACGTTTGGTCCTTGAGCTACTCCAAGGGAATCGACTCTATGCCAAGTTCTCCAAGTGCGAATTCTGGCTGGAGGAGGTTCAATTCCTCGGTCACATTGTTAATAGTCAAGGTATACACGCCGATCCCGCGAAGTTTGAAGCCGTTAAGAGTTGGATTACACCTAAGAACCCTTCTGAAGTCCGTTCTTTTCTCAGATAAGCGGGCTATTGTCGACGATTTATCGAAGGATTCTCAAAGATCGTTGTGCCGCTTACCGCTCTCACGCATAAAGACAAGCCTTTTGTTTGGGGAACTGAACAAGAGTCTGCTTTCCAAACCCTCAAGCACATGCTTTGCAATGCTTCGATTCTCACTCTACCCGACGGAAACGATGATTTCATTGTCTATTGTGATGCTTCCAACCTTGGTCTTGGTTGTGTCCTTATACAGCGGGACAAGGTTATAGCTTACGCATCTCGTCAGCTCAAAATCCACGAGAAGAACTATACAACCCATGAACTTGAGCTAGGCACGGTTGTTTTTGCGTTAAAGATTTGGCGATACTACCTGTATGGTACCAAGTGTACAATCTTCACCGATCATAGGAGTCTACAACACATCTTTGACCAGAAGGAACTTAATATGCATCAACGCCGATGGGTAGAATTTCTCAACGATTATGACTGTGAGATTCGTTATCACCCAGGCAAAGCAAATGTCGTTGCCGATGCTCTCAGCAGACGGAGTTACTTGCTCAGCATTCGTAAAACCCAAGCCCATTATGATCTCGAAACTCTCATCCGCGAAGCCCAGCATGCTTGTTTTAACGAGCGCACTTTGGGTAAGGAAAGAATCATCCACGATGGAGCTCACCTTATGAATAAGCCGAATGGGATATTCCATTATCTGGACCGGATTTGGATCCCTAAACGGACCGATTTGTGACAGATTTTGATGGACGAAGCCCACAAATCCCGGTATTCTATTCATCCCGGTGCCGATAAAATGTACCAGGACCTCCGCTACAAGTACTGGTGGCCGGGCATGAAAAGTGATATCACCCTCTACGTTGGAAAGTGCCTGACTTGCTCAAAGGTCAAGGCTGAACACCAAAGGCCCTCTAGCTTACTTGAACAACCCCCGATCCCTATATGGAAGTGGGAGAGCATAGCTATGGATTTCATAACAAAGCTCCCGCGAGCGCCATCAGGTCACGACAGCATCTCGGTTGTTGTTGACCGTTTGACCAAATCAGCCCACTTTTTGCCTATACGGGAAGACTACAAGGTAGAACGATTAGCCCGAATCTACACCGATGAGATCATTTGTCGACATGGGACACCTCGCGACATCATCTCTGACCGCGACGCTCGGTTTACCTCGCGACTGTGGGAAACATTTCAAGCTGCTCTCGGTACATCGCTTAATCTAAGTACCGCATTCCACCCTCAAACTGACGGTCAAACTGAGAGAACGATCCGTACTCTTGAAGACATGCTCCGTCCGTGTGTCATAGATTCGGTGGTAATTGGGATGCATACCTTCCGTTAGTCGAATTCTCGTACAACAACAGTTATCATTCCAGCATTCAGATGGCACCATTCGAGGCTTTATATGGAAGAAAATGTCGATCGCCTATTGTGTGGCACGAGATCGGTCACTCGCAACTAACCGGTCCTGAGCTATTGCAAGAAACCACCGACAAAGTCCTCCAAATAAGAGACAACTTGCTGAAAGCTCGGAGTCGTCAGAAAAGTTACGCCGATAGACGACGCAACCCCTTGAATTTGACTTTGGCGACTACGTACTCCTAAAGGTATCACCTTGGAAGGGTGTCGTTAGATTCAGCAAGAAAGGGAAACTAGCGCCTCGATATGTTGGACCTTTTAAGATTCTGGAAAGGATCAGAAAAGTCGCCTACAGACTCGAACTACCGGAGGAACTTAGTAATGTCCACCCGACTTTCCATTTGTCAAACCTCCGAAAGTGCCTGGCTGAGCATGATCTAATTGTACCTCTCGATGACCTCCAAGTAAACGAAACACTACACTTCGTGGAGAAGCCTGTCAAAATCATGGACCACCAAACCAAGCAACTCAGTCGCTCGCGCATTCCTATTGTAAAAGTCCGATGGGAAGGCAAACGAGGCGCAGAGTTCACTTGGGAACTCAAAAGCGACAAGAAGGCGAAGTACCCGCAGTTGTTTGTAACGACTTCGACCTAATTTCGGGACGAAATTCCCTCAACTAGGGGAGGCTGTAACACCCCGTGTTTCGAAAGTCAAAGTCAAGATTGAAGCCAAGGGAAGAAAAGATTGCTAATTGCGATCTGTCTCTCCTTGCTCAATTCCTGTTTTGACTTCTTTGACTCGTAGATTGCCTATTTTGTTTTCGCTTTAGTTGTATTATGTGGAGTACTTATTATAATCGCATAGTATTCGTTATTTATCGCTTGTCTAATCGCTTTATCGCTATCGCACTCGCAACTCGATTTACGCATTTTGGTTATTGTTATACGTGTGTGTGTGCCTTATGTGTTACTTGTGCATGTTTATTTATGTTATGTGTGGTAATCAATCGAAACTCAATCGCAATCGAATCGCAAACGCTAAACGAATACGAAATAAGGATGTTTGTATGTTGATATAGTAGTTGGGATTAAAAGTAATTTGACTAGGAAATTCCATCGCATCGAAACGCTCGTAATCGCAATCGAAACAGCAAAACTCGTCGAGTCAAACACTCTAACCAAGCGACTGATCGATCAGGAGGCCAGCCGATCGACCAGCTCCTTTCCAGTTTGGGTAACCCTATAAATACCCCTTGTCACCATCATACCTTCCACTTTTGGCAACTGACGTTAGAGATGGGCATAATCGGGTATTCTTAAAACCCGGAACCGGTTCCAACCCGGAACCGGGTATGGATACAAGTGAGTGGAACCGGGTTCTCTGTGGAACCGGTTCCGGGTACAACCCGGGTACACGTCAATATATTTAGAACCGGCGTAACCGGTTTCGAGTACAATGGAACCGGGTACGGGTCCTGTTTGGAACCGGGTACAGGTATTGTTTGAAACCGGTTTTTTTTTTAGTTTTTCAAGTTGTATTTGTAGAAGCTCTTCTGGATCTACAAAGACTCTTTGCTAAATCCAACTGAAGGTGGTTCGTATTCTTGTAAGGCTTCTGTTGCTTCAGTATATGGTGCAGACTGTTGAGTGATTCTCCAGAAGCTCATGTAATGAACATCCGTTTGAAATCCTCAATGATTTGCTCAAACCTTGTAACTTTCCCGTTGAGATCAGCTGTGAGTTTAAGTGCTTCTTCTTCAACCAACTTTGGTTGAGCAGCTATTTCCTTCACCAAACTTTATGCTCTATCAGTGTCGGCAAAGCTTTATCAGACAACAATATTCAAATGAAATGTTTATTGAACCTTAAGCATTTAGTGGGCT